>QJPP01003097.1:0-287142 GCA_003996215.1 Jaltomata sinuosa | reverse complement strand
AAATAAACCAAAACTATATATACCGATGTCTCTGAATGGTAATAGAGTACATGAAGCAAAGGATAAACTAAAGCTAAGCTCCGATCGCCAAGAGCTAACCCTCAGCCTGAGGTAGTCCCCAACAGATCTCCAAGCACGATTCACAACGATCTAACGGCGATGGCCCACGCTAGGATCTGCACCCAAAGATGCAGGGGGTAGGGATGAGCACCAAATGCGAAGCATAAGGTACCCAGTAGGTATCATAGGCCGACTGGGCACATATAAGATAAAAGCGCAGTAATAGACAGAATAGAAGCAAGTAGTCACAGAAATCAACGAAAAGGTACACAGGAACTAGCCCAGAGGGAAAACAACAGAACCACATGTGAGGCTAGTAAGCAGAATATACACACCATAGGCATAGGTGAAAGTAAGGAACAACGCACCTGGGGTCCTTGCAACAACAGTGTATACAAAATAAGTTTACGAAATGGACGGTATACCGGTAACCTCAAGTGTAAGAAGAAGAGAGAAAGAGTAACAATAGGCATGCTCAGAGACATGAATCAAACTCAACTAATCACACCAATCTCATACTTATCCATAATAGAGAACAATTCTATAAGTAAAAAGCAAAAGTTTACCTACAGTCCCCCGGCCGCCCCATTACAACCGGGAGGGAACACAAACAAGTGAAAACAAACCCTCCGGCATCCCATACTACCGGAGCGTACAATCAACAAACAACAAACAAGGGTGGAGCCTCAAACAATGAATGATATGATGCATGAAGATCTCAAGTGAAATAGTATCTCTGTATGTACCTCCTCCGGTGCCGATCCGGCCCAGCAGGTAGGTTCCATGGAAGGACACTGCCCGTATACCTCTACTCCACCGTATACCCCTCCTCCGGCACACGCAGCCCGTAGCCCCTGGCCCGGATGGCAAGGTCCATGGAGGTCTCAGACCCCATACTAAAACTCAGTATCAGAACATGTCGTCCGGAAGCAAGTCCGGTATCAGGATGGAGACCTATGTTCTCGATATCAAGAAATAGAGACCCAGCTCAAATATGCATGCCCAGACCCTGTCCAGGACTAAAAATAGTAGGATAAATATCTCAAAAATCCCTCCAAGGGTGCCCGGGCGTAACCGGGTCTAAACAGTAAAAAGTCATCTCAGGTGCTCGGTCCGACCGAGGCTAAAAATTATCTCAAGTAGCAAGAAAACTCAACTAGTACTCCGGCCCTGCCGAGTCTAGCGTAGTAGTAAAACTGGTGTCTTAAAATATAATTTTACTTTCTTTTACCCAAGAATACTCACAAGTCAAATCAATCCATTTCCAAATCATTTCATATAAAAACGGGCCCTCCGGGCCATGCAAGGTTTAGAAAACAGTGCCAGTAGGCCCGAAGCCAAAACCACAGTAAAACATGGATAAAACCTCTTTATATGCATGGAAATGGTATGATCACACACAATAGCTGCCCCGCAGCTCACAATCAACCTATCGACCCTTCACAGGCCCACAGCTACTCAGCAAGCATAACCAGCCTAGAAGGATAATTCTATGCCCGGGACTCGCGGACATTCCCAAAATCCCACCTTCTATGTTCCAGAGTCAGCAAGGCCTCACAGGACCACAAGGGTAAATAAAATATATCGGTAAATACTACAAACAACGGAGGAACAAAAGTAGGCGGATATGAATAAAGCGGTCAAGGTCTGTGGTACCAACCTAATAAACCAACCCAAGGATGCCCATTAATACAATTTTATTTTATATATACGGAGTCTAGAGAAATTAAACCGTAACCTACCTGTCGTCCGACGACAAGCTGCTAGAGCAACGATGTCCAAGCTCGAACCATTCCAAGAAAATCCAAAACTAAATCGGAATCAGAATCGAATTAGGGATGGAATAACTTGACAAGTGAATGATGTACTGTGGTAATTTTTGCACCACAATTATACTTCAAAGAAGTATTAAGTGATGTTGGCAGCAACTTACATAACAATTTGTTCAATTGCCTTCAGTGATCAAGATCAAACCTTAATTATATAATGACAAGTTAAATGAGAGTTAGGCAGCACCCATTTCAAAGTAAACCCAACGTGCTGCCACCTTTAGCAATTATTTGCTGGCCACTCCCTCCACCTACACGTGGAGTGGAGGTGGCAATTATAAGGGAAAAAGAAATTCTTATCCCGTTATATATATATTCGGGTATTGCATAAGTTCGTGGTAAAATAAATATAATATTTTAAATATACCATAATTCATAGAAAATTATTTCGAACAAAGCCTACTATATTATAATAATAATTTTCAACATAGCTAAATTTACTATCTCCGTTAAAATAATTTGCAAAGGTGATAATAATGTAATATAACTTCCTACCACCTTCGACTTTTAAATAAAATATTTTCAAATACGCACGATTTCGATACTCAAGAATTTTCTCGGGATCCTCCCTTATGTTTTATCACTATTTTGGAACTGAAATGGCCTTTAAAAATGTGAAGTCGAGGCTTAAATCGAGTTTAACCCAACCCGGTTCGCGACCCGGTTCGTAACCCGTTTCCTGCCAGACAGTCTGCGGTAAAACAGTCATAACTTTTTACTCCGAGATCATTTGGACGTGAGGTTTTGTGCGTTGGAAACTAGACTCGTAGACCTTCGATTTGGAATTTCGGGGGACTTCTAACTCTTTATATATTGAGAGAAAAGCCCCGAGACATTTGACCCAAAGTTCAGAAAATTTGTTAAAGATCTTACGATAACTTTTGTCGATTTGCTTGACTTTAAAACTTATACGTGGAAATGACCGGAAGGGTCATTACACTTTACCTTTAATGTATTTACAATCTATTATATGTTCTCTTTGGCTTATTACATAATATTCTTCTTTTTGTCTTTTAAACCAATTTTTTACTGTTGGTACCTCTAATATTTTATCTATGCTTAGATCTAATTCTTTTCCCTTTATTTGTTCAAATATATTGGTGTCAAATTTTATTTTTTGTTCTGAGGATTGTTCATCTTGGTGTTCTTCTTGTTGTATTATCCTTATATCTTTTTCAGTCATAATTTTCTTCTTCCGATTCTCCTATATTATTATTTATATCATTTTCGCTTTCGTTTTCTGATAATTCATTTTCTGATAATTCATATATACTGTCTTCACTTTCTAATTCATAATCTATATATTCCATTTGTGTATATTTATCATCTCCTATTATTATTTCAGTAATTTGTTTTTCTTTGGATTTTTTGGTAATTTGCAATCTCTAGCTAAGTGTCCTAGTTTTCCACAATTGTAACAAGTACATTCCGTTAATTTTTCTTTGTTTTATATGGTTTTTTATATTTGTAATTTTTTACATAATATCTTCTTCTTGGTTTTTTATACTTATATTTTGATTTATATGGTTTATATTTACTACTATATCTTTTTATTTTCTTATGTTTTTTATAATATTTATCTGTGCATCCGAATTGGGGTGTTGTTCTATCTTTACAACATGCTAAATTTCTTACTAATATTTTATCCATTTTAATATTTTCTTTGTATTTTTCACATAATTCCATAAACCAATTTTGTAAAAAATTTATTCGAGCTCCTAGAATATCTACTAATTCTGCTTCATTCCAATTTTTTATTATTTTTGAACTAAAAGGTTCTGGTAATTTAGTAAAATATAATTTTCTTATTTCTTTACTTTCATCTGGATTATATGTTCCTTTGTAATAATAGTTTTTAAATGCACAAGTATATTCATCTAGATAGCACATATTACATATTGCTAATTTTGACATTAAATTTCTGTTTATAATTTTTTCTTTATTTTGTTCTTCTATTTCCGTCGTCATACTACCATATTCATTTCTTATTGCTATTTCATATTTAAATAATATTTCCGTAGCTGTTGTGGCATCTGTTCCATCGTATTTTTTATCACTTCTTAATGTTCCTAGACTTTCATTTGTTAAATTTTGTAACCATAATTTTACCGTTCCTATGAGTGTTCTTTCTATATATCCTGGTGTTTCAGCAAAAATAAATTCAGAAATAAATAAAGGAGATATGAGCACTGATGATAAACCAAGTATATCAGGAGTAAAGAATCCAAAGCAATTAAATCCAAGCCACTATAGGACAGACTATAATTCATATGATAAAAATAAAACGTTATGGGAAAAAAGGCCAAATAGGAAATGGACACCAAGGCAGATAACTGAACAAAATAATTTTTTAGATCTAGATTGTGTAGCAGATATAAATAAAATAATTCAATTATGGATAGGATATATTTCAAAACAATTAATAGACAATAAAATATCGATAGCTGAAACACCAGGATATATAGAAAGAACACTCATAGGAACGGTAAAATTATGGTTACAAAATTTAACAAATGAAAGTCTAGGAACATTAAGAAGTGATAAAAAATACGATGGAACAGATGCCACAACAGCTACGGAAATATTATTTAAATATGAAATAGCAATAAGAAATGAATTTGGTAGTATGACGACGGAAATAGAAGAACAAAATAAAGAAAAAATTATAAACAGAAATTTAATGTCAAAATTAGCAATATGTAATATGTGCTATCTAGATGAATATACTTGTGCATTTAAAAACTATTATTACAAAGGAACATATAATCCAGATGAAAGTAAAGAAATAAGAAAATTATATTTTACTAAATTACTAGAACCTTTTAGTTCAAAAATAATAAAAAATTGGAATGAAGCAGAATTAGTAGATACTCTAGGAGCTCGAATAAATTTTTTACAAAATTGGTTTATGGAATTATGTGAAAAATACAAAGAAAATATTAAAATGGATAAAATATTAGTAAGAAATTTAGCATGTTGTAAAGATAGAACAACACCCCAATTCGGATGCACAGATAAATATTATAAAAAACATAAGAAAATAAAAAGATATAGTAGTAAATATAAACCATATAAATCAAAATATAAGTATAAAAAACCAAGAAGAAGATATTATGTAAAAAATTACAAATATAAAAAACCATATAAAACAAAGAAAAAATTAACGGAATGTACTTGTTACAATTGTGGAAAACTAGGACACTTAGCTAGAGATTGCAAATTACAAAAAATCCAAAGAAAAAACAAATTACCGAAATAATAATAGGAGATGATAAATATACACAAATGGAATATATAGATTATGAATTAGAAAGTGAAGACAGTATATATGAATTGTCAGAAAATGAATTATCAGAAAACGAAAGCGAAAGCGATATAAATAATAATATAGAAGAATCGGAAGAAGAAAATTATGACTGAGAAAGATATAAGGATAATACAACAAGAAGAACACCAAGATGAACAATCCTCAGAACAAAAAATAATATTTGACACCAATATATTTGAACAAATAAAGGGAAAAGAATTAGATCTAAGCATAGATAAAATATTAGAGGTACCAACAGTAAAAAATTGGTTTAAAAGACAAAAAGAAGAATATTATGTAATAAGCCAAAGAGAACATATAATAGATTGTAAATACATTAAAGGTAAAGCTAGAATACCAATCTTAAATAAAAAAGTACTAAATAAAGAAATACAAGATATAAAAGCAAAAAATCCAATAAAATACGTACATTTAGGAGGAACAGAAATACTAATAAAAGCATGTTTTAGAGAAGGAATAGATACCCCTATAGAAATATACTTAGCGGATGATAGAATTATACAACCTATAGAAAAAAGTGTAATAAGTGCAGTAAAAGGTAATCTAATATACCAAAAATTTAAATTCATAATAAGTGCAAATTATTCAGTAGCAATAGATGATAAAAATATAGATAGATCATTAGTTTTATACTGGAAAATGTCGGGAATAGAACTAGCACCAGGAAGTAAGATATTTACGGCAAGATGTAAAAACTTATACATCCTTACAACAAAACATAAAATAACAGCTAGAAATAAAATAAATAGAATTAAAATAGAAAACCCGTTTGAAAGAATAGTATCAGTTATAGATAATAAAGATTATAGTTATGCAGAAATGGACATCGAAGAAGACTTAGAAATAGTAAAGGAAAGAATAGAAACGTCAAAACGAACAGGTAATGAAATACCAGAAACATCATCAAGAATGAGTACATCAAGAAGGATAAATTATGTAACTCCACCAAAATTAATAGAAGAAATAAAACCATATCATTACTACATAACAGGATTAATGGACCAAAGGAAATATTTAATATTAATAAATACAGGACAACAAGAAAATTATATTGCAAGAGAATTAATACCAGAAAAAGAAATAATAACAAATGAACAACAAAATTCGGAATTACCAAAAGCATTAAGAAAAATTGAAGAAACAACCGAAAAAGAATTAATTATTGGAGGAATACCAATATTAATAAATTTCAAAATATATCAAGGAGATAAAAATATCACGCTAGGAGCAAAGTGGTTAGAAAAAGTTAAACCATATAACCGTTTAGGGGAGTAGACAAAGTTGAGGCGCTGTTAGGGTAAACGATTGAAGCAAGAAAAGCATGGTAGTGGCTAGAAGAGATTGTTCAAAATAACTTATTAAAAGATGATGAACTTTATGATAAACAAAGAGATTAGAGGGAATATGTTTAGTAAAAAACATGACAAGAATAAATATCGATTTAATGAGCAATAATACGTACCTAATAAATGATGATAATAATTATAAAATACTCATATTATATATCCTTAAACAACTTAATAACGATATTAGGAGAAAAATCTACGATATTTTAGTTACTTTTGAGATAATAGAAATAATGGAACAAAGATGGATAGAACTAATTATACCAGATAACATAGATAATTTAGATTTATACGAACTAGATTTATATTCGGATCAATAAAAGCATTTAATCAAAATATGAATACAGAATCATTTGAAAAATGGAGACACACCAAAGAACTAATAGATTTCCAAATATACCTAATAAAATAAAATTTAGATATTTATTTAGAAACAGGAGATACTAAATTTTTAAAATATATGAAAAATAATATAATAAACCTTCAAAAATCACATATAAGAGAAAAACAATTATATGAAGCAACTTTCTCATATAAAAATAAAAATAACAGTAAATAATGGACTCAACTACAAAAATGGATGAATCTACTCACGACTTAAAAATAATAAGTAACTCCTCAAAATACCAAATATTCTTTAAAGATAAAATATTAATCACTATCATTAAAACAGTTAATCTTAACAGAGATTTACAACAAATTATACTTGATAAAATTATTAATTCTACAGAAGATTTTTGGCCATACGAATCAGATATATATTCAGATATAGACTCAATTAAAAATAATGAATAAAAATACTTCCGCACACATACCGCGCACAGGGACTCCAAAAATGGTATCAGAGCATATAGGAGTTATTAGTAAGAAAGAGCATATAGGAGGTATTAGTAAGAAAGAGCATGTAGGAGTTATTAGTAAGAAGATAAGAAAATTGAGAAGAAAATTAAAAAGCTTATACCCGGAATATAAACAACTCAGTATTACAAAAACTGATAATGACAAATTAAATAAATTAATTAATACCATATCTAAAACAGAATATAAGTACATTAAATACTTAAAGAAACAATGACTAATAACAATAACAAACACAGACAAAAGCTTAATGAAATAATTATAGTAAAAAGACAAGAATTAAAACATAGACAAAATAGACTAAATACTAATATATTTGCAGGAGTTTGCCATAAATTCCTATTAGCACAAAGAAGAGTTATATTAGAATTACAATTACAAATAGACAGTCTAGAATATAAATACCAATATAATTTATAAATGAATAAAGAAGAATTCGCATTAGAAGAAAAAACATATGTAAATCCGGAAGGATTAAAGATAACAATAATATTTTCTAATTTAGGAAGAAGATATAAAAAAAAAGGAGATAATCTAAATTTAATGCTAGAAAAAGAAACGGTAAAATTAGAAGATAAATTAACCGCAATGGTTAGAATAACAAAAGAAAATGAAGAAATAGATAGGAAACGAGAAATTGAAAAAATACAACAACAAACTAAAGAAAAAATACAACGAATAGAAGAAGTAAAAAACACTAAAATAATAGAACTAGAAAAAGAATTAGAAGTACTAAAACAATTATATGCAAGTAAGCAAAAAGAAAAAGAAAAACGTAGAGAAGAGGAACAAGAGTTAAAACTGACAAATGAAATAGAAAAATTTAAATTACAATTAGAAGAAGAACAAGACAATCTACCAAAAATAAGCATAGACGAAATAAGTGAAGAAAGTGATATTTATTTCGTTCCACTCTCTCTTGTTTTCTTCACTTTAACTTTGGCTCATCCATTGATCTTAACTCATCACCAAATACTGCTCTCAACATCTTCTACAAATCAAATACGATCAACTTCCTTTCATAACCGACCAGCTGAAAATGCACACACATAAACAAAGAAATGTGTTTGTCACCTATTCTCACAAAGAGATTAGGAAATTCTTGAGATATTTTTTATAGATAAAGCCTCCTCCGTTCATTTTTTATATGTGCAAATAATTTAAATTTCATTACTAACAATTTAAAGATGGAAGATAAAGGAAAGTATAAACCAATATTTTACTTAAAAAGAATGCAACAAATATAAATGGTGCTCAAAATATTAAACTTCGTCGTAAATTAGGTACACCTCTTTTTAAATTTTAATTGCTACCACATTCTTAATTTGATTTTCTCTTATTACAAATCATGCAAATGCAATGTATTAATGTAAACGCAGACAAATAAGCTTTATCATAAAGAAAAGTTGTTTGAATTTATATACCAACCTTCGCATTTCCACTGAAATTCAAAAATACATTTTCCACCGCTCTCATTTTTCTCTTCGTCCAGCAATAGCATGTATTTTAACAAATTCAATCACAGTCTTGGACTATTTTATAAGATACTATATATAGCTAAAAGCTTTCAATGGTTACATGTTTAAGGAAGAGACTGAAGAGGTGAGAGAAAGAAGAAAAGATCGGATGCATTTAAATGCAATTAAAACAGTAAAGACGTGACTTAGTTTTTTTATATCACAAAAGGATGTGAACTATGAATTTCTTTTTACCACCTATAAAATAATATCAATAGGAGAACATCCAAACATTTGAGAAAAAATAAATAAATACAACGTTCATATGTTATAATAATGTGGATTCAAAATAATTACAGAATTCATTAATAGGGTGTAACATTTAAATTGGAAAAACTGACAATGTTATAGAGATGATCAATTCAACGTGGAACATTTAACATAATTATTAGATAATCTTTTTCCTTACATTATGGCCCAATCCGTTATTATCAATGAAATTAATAAGGACATTCAACAACCCAAATCACTAACTACAATAAATAATCTTTTTATTATTGCATTAATTTTTTTTAATATAAATATATATTGATTTTAAATCAGAAAAATGAGATAAAAAGGCTAAAAATTTGAGAAAAAAGATAAATGGGAATGGTGGCCATATAGGACGCCACCTCATCATTCTTAAAACCTTCCTTTATATATATATATATATATAGATATTCAAGGGGACAAGTGGATTGAACCATTGCCACAATTCACAAAAGAAATTGGGGAGACACCAAAGTACAGAGGATTTTACTACAAACATTACCAAGCTTTGAGAATGAGAAACAAAACGCATCCACCATGAAGGCCTGAAGATGTTATCCACATTACCCATTATGCAGTCTCCAGCTAAGCAACTGGCCAGAAAAGTGCAAGTGGGGATTCAATTCAGCAATTACAAGAGAAGTGGAAGTGTCACTTCCTAAATACTAGCTGTATTTATTGAGGCAATTTGTTTGAATTGAGATTAAAATATCTAAATTTGAATGATTAAGATGTTGTCTTTTCATCTGAATACTTAACGATTAAGAACAATTTATTTTTTAACATCTGAAAGGCACAATAACTATACAATTGAAATAAAAAAGTAATTATGTATTAGAAATATTGGTGATTGTGTTAGTTAGACAGTTAGTGGCTGAATCAATTACGAGTTTATTAATTGTGCTTAGCTACAATCAGTGGAGTAGTTAATTAGTTAGAGTATGTGCATGATGTAAAAGCAACAATATTAAAGCCAGTGTAGGCTCATTGTGTAAGCAGATCAATAAGAAAAATATCTTCTTCTCTTTCCACATTCCCTCTAATGCATGTTCGATTCTAATTCTAGATCTGTAGATGTGAAGCTTTGGCATCACTGATTTATGTTCTATGGTGTAATATCACACGGTTTCAGAGTAGGTGAGGTATGGATTAGATCGTTATCCGCAAGAACTGTATCTTCTCTGTTGATCTAAAACTCAGCTATGGCAAATTGATAATTGTAACACTCGAGCACAATCATCCATTACATTTACAGTCTTCAAATACATCTGGTGTGGCACTAATTGCTATGAAATTCACATACCCCGAGAATTATGGACTTTGGAGCAGATCAATGAGCTCGCACTATTGATGAAAAATAAGCAGGATTTGTAGATTGGAAACTGCTTGAAGAACATGTACAAAGAAGAATTGGCGATTCATTGGGAAAGGTGTAACACGGTTGTTCTTTCATGGATAAGTGTTGTAACAAGCAATCTGTTTACTACGATAGTTTATGCGTTAAATGCCAAGCGAGTTTGAGATGATTTCAAGAAAAGATTCGACAAATCAAATCTCAGAAGAGTGTATTAGCTCTGAACAGAGACCACAACTTTAAGACAAGGCATTGATTTTATGCCTGATTATTACTCTAAAATGAGAGATTTATGGGATGAATTTGATGTGTCAGTGCCATTTCCTTCATGTGATTGTTTTAAAGTAGCCAAACCCTACACCAAACATGTAACGCCCCATATGTTTGGACGTCTTTTAAAGCTAAAAATGAACCTACGTGACCATTAGAGTGGATAGAAATCGGTTGGGGATGAGTTTAGAAGCATTGAGAAAGTTTAGGACGAGAGATGGGACCATGGGTCGCTCTAGAGGCCATGCCTTGGCCCTCGCGTCGCACAACCTAGCGCGAGGGTCCACTGTTCCAACTTTGCGGTGGCCCCCGTGCTGCACGGGCTTAGCCTCGCAATGGGGAATGCGCCGCAAGGGGGGAGGCCAAACCTTGGGGTGTCCATCGATTGGCTAATTTGGGAGTCCGACTATTAGACTCCGAAGATGGAGGAGTAATCGTTCATGAAATGGCTAAGTCATCCCTAGGTGCCGAAGTTAAGGAAAAGCAGGTTAGTGATCCCATACTTATGCAAATTAAGGAGGATGTTGGCTAGCAGAAGGTAATGGCTTTTGAAATAGGATGGGATGGCATCTTGCGGTATCAAGGGAGGTTATGTGTTCCTGATTTTGATAACTTGCATGAGAGGATAATGACTGAGGCCCATGTTTCTAGATATATTGTTCACCCTGGCTCTACTAAAATGTACCATGATTTTAGAGAGTTATATTGGTGGAATAATATGAAGAGGGATGTTGCTAAGTTTGTTTCTAAGTGCTCCAACTGTCAGCTAGTAAATGTTGAACACTTAAGGACAGATGGTACTTCCCAAGATATAGCTATTCCGGTGTGGAATGGCAAATGATAAATATAGATTTTATCACAAGCCTTCCGCGAACTTGCAACCAGTACGACTCGATTTGGGTCATTGTTGATAGAATGACCAAGTCCGCTCACTTTTTGCCTGTGAGGATGACTTATTCGGTAGAACACTATGCAAAGTTGTACATTTAGGAGATTGTTAGGTTGCATGGTGCACCTGTATCGATAATATTTGACAGAGGTATGCAATTTACTTCTTAGTTTTGGAGAGCTTTTCAGAAAGGTTTCGGTACTCATGTGAACCTTAGCACCTCTTTTCATCCTCAGACGGATGGGTAAGCGGAGTGCACTATTCAGACCTTGGAGGATATGTTAAGAGCTTGCGTTATTGACTTCAAAGGTAGTTGGGTGGATCACTTGCCTCTTATAGAATTCGCCTACAATAACAGCTACCACTCGAGTATCGAAATGGCACCATTCGAGGCTCTTTATGATAGGAGGTATAGGTCACCTATTGGGTGGTATGAGGTGGGAGAAGCTAGGTTGTTGGGACCCAATCTTGTGCACCAAGCGATGGAGAAAGTTAAAATTATTTGAGAGAGGCTAAAGACTTCCCAAAGTCGTCAAAAGTGTAATGCCGATGTAAGGGGATGAGCGTTAGAGTTCAATATTGGCAATTGGGTGTTCTTAAAAGTCTATCCCATGAAAGGAGTTATGAGGTTTAGGAGAAAAGGTAGTCCTTGATATATTGGCCCTTACCAGATTTTGAGGAAGTTTAGAAATGTTGCTTATGAGTTGGAATTGCCCGCGAGTTTGACGTCGGTTCATCCTGTTTTCCACGTGTCCATGCTCAAAAAGTGTATGGGTGACCATTCTCTGGTAGTCCCCGTGGAGAACAATTCTGTGAAAGATTCCTTGTCTTATGAAGAAGTTCCTATAGAAATTTTGGATCATCAAGTTCGAAAGTTGAGAACCAAAGAGATAGCTTCGGTGAAGGTGTTCCTATAGAAATTTTGGATCATGAAGTTTGAAAGTTGAGAACCAAAGAGATAGCTTCGGTGAAGGTATTGTGGAAGAATCAAAAAGTGGAAGAATCTACTTGGGAATCGAAGGAGGACATGAAAGCTAGATATCCCTATTTGTTCGCTTCTTCGGACGAGTTTAATTAAGGTACAAATCTAAGCTTATCTCCAATCTCTTTGTATGTGTTTCCTTAAAGTTTCATACGCATCCCTATATCGTGCATGAAGTGTCCATAATCATCATTCGAGGACGAATAATCCCAAAGGGGGATAATGTAACGTCCTGTATGTTTGAACATCTTTTAAAACTAAAAATAACCTACGTGACCCTTAGAGTGGATAGAAATTAGGGATGAGTTTAGAAGCATTGGGAAATCTTAGGACGAGAAATGGGACCATGCATCACGCGCTAGGAGGCCATGCCTTTTCCCTCGTGTCGCACAACCAGCGCGAGGGTCCACTGATCCAACTTTGTGGTGGGCCCCGCGCTGCACGGGCTTAGCCTCGCGATGGGGCATGTGCTGCATGATGACGTTCAAAAGTACTCTTCCGTAGGAGGTGGTAACGATCATCGTGCAAAATAATAAATAACCCAATGGTGGTCGGGGTCATATCCAAGAAGAATGGAGTAATGATTCGCCAATAAATTATCGAATAACAATCACTAGAGTGAGTAAGTGTTCAAGTAATCAAAAGTAAAAATTGGGGGGAAAATATTGGGAATTAATGAATCACGATTTCAACACGAAAACAACATAAACATGATTTGATGATCAATAGAAGGAAGACTAGGGGTATGCTTTCGATGGGATTTTACAATGGGCTAGGAAATTGATTAATCATACAAACTTTTGATTATAGGTATGGGTAGCTTGGTTCTAGCTATATTTGGTAGTCTTTCAACCCTCCAAATATATGTACCATGACCTTTGCTCAAGCACCATAGATGGGAATTTCCTTAGATGAGAAATCACAGTATTTCTAGCTTTGATTCTTAGATGGGAATTTCCTTCAATCAAACTATTTCTAGCCTTAATCTATGGTGGAAATTGCAAATCCCCACTATTGAATTCTGACCCAATTTATGAACTCCTCTTTCAAGCAAAAACAAAATTATTAAACTCAATCAATGTTTGCAACCATTAATTTTATAATCAAACCATGAAGAATTTAATAGACCCATACTAAATAATCAATTACAAGCACAATTAATTAATACCCATACCGAAATTCAAATACCCATCATGCATATACCCCTAAAATAGGATTTAGCTGCTCATATTAAGGGAATAAGAGAATATACCAAATGGGTTTCTCAAAATTCCATTCATATTAAGCTAATTTCTAATTCCAAGCTCAAATTCCTTACAAATGGTATTTTTCAATGAGGAAGAAGAAAAGAGAAAGTGTACTCTCAATGCTCTTCCTTGGGGAAAGTAAAATTTGAATTGTATCTCAGGTACACACCCCAAAAGGATTTTAAAACCATCCCAAATACGTCACATGACTTTGGACAACAATACCCTTTGAAGCTGGTGCGATTTTGTGTGCGATGGCACATGCGATCGTACCTTGCAGTGTGCGGCTCGTATGTGCCGTCCTCTCCAAGCAGTAAGTTTAGCCCCCTGCATGATTAAGGTACAAAGCAGGGTGCGATCGCCCTTTGCATTGTGCAGCTCGCATGCTGGTGATTGCTTAGGTAGTCTTTGACTTTCCTTGAAACGCAGGTGCCTTTGTGCGGCTCGCATGTCTGTCGCACCCCTTGACAACTTCTTCCCCTTTTCTGATCACCTTCACACTTTAAGTTCTTTTTAAGCTCTTTAGGTTCAATTCTTTTGCTTTCTTCACACGACAAGGAATACCTGCATTTATGTCAATAAAGGTAATAAGTACCTCTAATTCTCATCAAAACATGGCAATAATTCATGAATAAAGGCTTAATAAGTTGGTAGATTACCAACTTACCACTACATGGGGGGAGGCTACACCTTGGGGTGTGCATCGCACCCCCTATTTTGTCTGATGGAACTTTATTTTTATGTGCTATTTTAAGGGTATTTTGGTCTTTATACTATGGAAACCGTCCCATCCTACTCCATAACGTTTCTCTTATGTCCTAATTACCCTAAATTTATTAAAGACCACCCCTCTCATTCTCTCTAAGTTAAGAAAGAAGTCAAGTTCATAGTGAATCAAAGGTCAAGCTTTAAGATTTCTCCTATAGTTTATCACCCAAAAAGGTATGCAGAATGATCTCTTCTCAAGTAAACTTCTATATTTTATGTTTTTTTAAAACCTTTATTGATAAAATCTCTATTAGGGAGACTAATCAAAATCCAAATGCGGAAATGAAATAAACAAAAGATATGTGAATCAAACCTAATTAATCAAGTTTATAAGCAACAAAGGACTTTATACCTTCACCTCCTAATTGAACCTAATCAATGAACAATAATTCCTCAATCAAACAAAGAGACAAACAAATGAATCCACAAATGGATGACTCAATGATTAATCAAGCAAAAAAGTTAACAAGCAATCAAAGGAATCCACCCTTAATCACTCAACTAAACTATTAGGAATCCACCTAATAGCACTATTAGGAATCCACCCAATAGATTTCTATACTAGATTAACTAATTAAAAAATCCACCCAATGACTACAAGCTAACAATAACAACTAGAAGATTTTAAAGAAATTCAACATTCATTAAAATCTAATGAATGTAAATGACTAAGACATGTATTTATAGTGTTTTCCTATTACAATAAAAGGTACAAAAGTGACCTAAGAAGACCCTAAACTCGGCCCATGATGGGCCATGTGCAGAGGCTGATGCCAAATGCACCAGCCAATGTGCTGGACGCATATCTTGTGCGAAGTTGAAGTGCAAAATGCACCAAAGGAAGTGCCCAATGCACCGTGGTTGCACCTCTTAGGAAGAATAGTTGAGCCTCTTCTTCCCATGTAATCATCCATAAGTTATAGATCCTTGATCTACGGTTTTCAATGGTCTCCAAAGCTTCTTTCTTCATGAATAGGGTTTGTAAGGTTTGGAGTTATTTATCTTGGCTCCTAATGAATGGCCTCGTAGGAGATTTTCTGGGCGATATCATATCATCCTCCCCTTCTTGAAAATGATTCGTCCTTGAATCCATAGCTTCACCTACAACACAAGAAGATAGATCACTCACATTGAAAATATTGTGAACATTATACTCACATGGTAGATCAATCTTGTAGGCATTGTCATTTATCCTTTCAAGTACTTGGTATGGGCCATCACCCTTTGGACTCAACTTCCCTTTGCGGAGTTATGGGAATTTTTCCTTCCGAAAGTGAACCCAAACCCAATCATCGGGTTGAAATATCACTTTCTTCCTTCCATGATTTTGTCGGAGAGCCACCTTGGAGTTGTTCTTTTCCATGGCGTCCTTTACATTTGTGTGAATCTTCACCATCTCCTTTGCCCTTCGCTTTTCATCTAAGCTCACAATAATATCACTAGACAAAGGGGTTAAGAATAATGGAATCAATGGGTTGAACCCATATCACACTTCAAATGGAGTCATGCCAATAGAGGTGTGAAGAGACCGATTGTAAGCAAATTTAATCAAAGGTAAATGGTCCTCCCAAGAAGTTTGGGATCCTCTAATCATGCAACGAAGCATGCTCCCAAGAGTCCTATTGACTACTTTGGTTTGACCATCCGTTTGAGAATGACAATAAGTAGAGAGCATGAGTTTGGTACCAAGTGTACCCCATAGACTCTTCCAAAAATGGCTAAGAAACTTGAAGTCCCTATCACTAACAATAGTGCGAGGTACTCCATACAATTAAGCACATGAATCACAAACAAAGATGCAACATGAGATGTATCATCACATTTATTTCATGGAATAAAATGAGACATTTTAGAGAATCTATCCACTACCACAAAGATACTATCATGCCCTCTTTTGGTTTTTGGAAGTCCCAACACGAAATCCATAGAAATGTCCATTCAAGGACCAAGAGAGGTGGGAAAAGGTGTTTATATACCTTGGGGATGAGTCTTGGACTTGGCTTGCTTGTATTCGAGGTATTGTTGTCACGTCTCTAGGCTACCCCCTGGGCGTAACACGGGACCGGAGACCTCAAGTGCCCTAAGTTAACCTTTGGCTAAAGCATGACTTAAATAAACATAGATAAACTTAACTGAAGCATCAAACTGAAGAGATAAATAGTCTGAGTCATCAACAACTCAAACATAACATAACAAAATTTGAAACCCAAATACAGAATCTCTACTATGTCTGAAAGCCTCTAAACTAAATAATGAGTTGCTGGGACAAGACCCTAGCTAACTCCAAATACTAAACAAAAACCATAGAGATAGACAACTGATACTAGTCCTCGAAGTATGAGGACTTACCACTCGAAGCGGGGACACCGGCTAATCTCTAGCCATGAATTTGAGGACCCGAACCTGAATCTGCATCATTAAGAGGATGCAACACAAAATATACGTCAGTACTATATGATGTACTAAATATGTAAGATATGCGAAATCTGAAGTAAACATGCTATACATACTTTAAAATGAAATCATGCTATGATAGTAAAAGTTGAAATGAAAGGACTCAATGCAATATCATAAGCAAGATAAACTTGAAAACTATGAGTAGTAATAGCGATACTTAAATCTGAAAGCAAGAAGTCAATGCATTTAAATAAACTGAAACTGTTTTTGTGGAAGGTTCTCTAACCGACATAGACCATGTGAGCTACATGGAATCTGATGTATCCGTCTCATCGAAAGGACCCAATATACCTTGCCAGGGTATAAAGGCATAACTAGTGTGATCACGGTGTCTGATGCCCACAAGGGGGACTTAAAGAACCTACGATGGCATGTAGTTCTGGGATATACAAGGGGTACGCTCACCCAATCCAACTCGATACTCAATACTACTCCCAAAACATACTTATAGCTCAACTTATACTTATGACATATATGATGCCAAATCTGTTTGAAAAGCATACGGGTATATTTAATACCATGCAATTCACATAGCTTAGTTAGACATATCTAGATGCCAAACCTTTCATAAAACATAGAGACATATCTAATTTCATATAATTCATACTTCAAAATCCTTAAAACTTAGCATAACCATAATTCAAAACATATATTTCTTTCTAAATTCATAACTTGAAGAACTAGGCATACAATTTCATGATAATAGAGGTCATGTTATCTAAACATGCCAATTTTTCTTGAAAATATGCAAATCAATGATATCATGCTAAAATTCACCATCAACATATGGGCCCTTAAAATTATGCAAGGAATCATAATTACAACATGGGTAATGAATGAAAAATCATGAATTGATACTTTAAAACAAAACCCATAACTTCCCCCCTAATCTGGGTAGGAACTCTAATTTCACAATTTCATAAATCAAAGTAAAACATGGGGTTTTGGGAATAAGGGTGAAAGGAATCCCTTATTAAATACCCACATACCTTATTGAAGCTAGCTTGATCTTAAGATGAGAAGAAATGAAGGCTTGATCTTGGAGCTTGAGACTTGGAGCTTGAAGGAGTTCTTTCTCCTTTAGGAATAGAATTGGTTAGAATGAGAAGAGTTTAGGATATTAGGGAATAAAATCCTACTAAAAATGGTCAAAACGACCTCACTTAAGAGTTAAAAGGGTGGGAAATGATAAAAATACCCCTAGGATTTAATTAGGAAAAAGCTGTAAAAAGTTGGGTTTCAGGGATCACGGGTGCATTCCATGAGCCGTAGAATGAACCACGACTCATGGTTTCTACTTGTGGTTCCTGGACCAACATTCAAGCTGCAGAAGAGGTTCTACGATTCAACAAGATGGACCGTAGTTCAAACTACGATCCGTAGACCAATTCGTAGTCTTGGAGAATTTGGCAGACCTCAGATCAAGTTCCACGAATCAATATGACAGTCCGTAGTTCAAACCACGAATCGTAGAAGCCACTCGTGGTTCCTGGGGAAACTGTCAGCCCTCTGATCTGATTCCATAAGTGGACAGGATGGGCCGTAGACCGAACCACGATCTATAGAACCATAGACCAGAGACTTAACCAGCAGGTACAAACCACGACTACGGCCCGTGGTTCAAACCACGGTCCGTGGTTTGGACCCATAATTCCTGGAAAGTTCAAAATTCTCAGATTTTCTAAGTTTGAAAGCTGGATCAAATTCCGAGGTGTTACAATATCTCTCCCTTGGGATCATTCATCCTCGAATGAAGACTAAGCAAGGAAAACTGGAGAGAAAATAGCCCAACCAAGCTACAAACAGGAAACTGAAGAATAAACATGACAACTGAGCTTTTCAACTTTAAAACATGATAGAACTAACTTTGGAAAACATGAATGCATGTTAGAATCATGAGAGGAACCGATGGGATAGAATCAGAGGGACATATTATGGAGGAAACTATTACCTCAAGCTGAAACTGAATCAGAAGGAAAGAGGTGAGAGTACTTGGCTTTCATGGCTGTTTCTGCTTCCTAAGTAGCTCCCTCAACTAGCTGATTTCTCCAATGGACCTTCACCGAAGCGAATTCTTTGTTTCTCAACCTCTGAATTTAATGATCAAGAATCTCCATGGGAACTTCCTCATAAGTAAGGTTATCCTTCACACTCACATATTTCAAAGGAACAATCAAGGTCGGATCACCAACACACTTCTTCAACAAGGAAACATGGAAAATCGGATGAACCACTTCTAATCTGTTGGCAAATCCAACTCATAAGCAACACTACCAACTCTCCTCAGAATCCTATAAGGACTTACATAGCAGGGACTAAGTTTCCCTTTCTTACCAAACCTCATCACACCCTTCATGGGTGACACCTTAAGAAATACCCAATCATCAACCTCAAACTCCAACTCTCTTCTCCTCACATCTGCATAGGATTTCTGTCGACTCTGAGCGGTTTTCAACCTCTCCCTAATGATCTGAACCTTCTCCATAGTCTCATGAACCGAATTTGAACCAATCAAAGCTGCCTTACCTACCTCAAACCAACCAATAGGAGATCTGCACCTCTGCCCATAAAGTGCCTCATAAGGAGCCATTTGGATGCTAGAATGAATATTGTTGTTATAGGCAAACTCGATAAGAGGTAAGTGATCATCCCAACTACCTTTGAAATCAATCACACAAGCTCTCAACATATTCTCCAAAGTCTGAATAGTATGCTCTGCCTGGCCATCCATTTTAGGGTGAAAAGTTGTACTAAGCTTAACCTGAGTACCAAGACCTTTATGAAATGACTTCCAAAACTGAGATGTAAACTGAGTAACCCTATATCTAAAATGATAGACAATGGAACACCTTGCAATCTGACTATCTCCTGAATGTAGAGTCTGGCATAATCATCTGCTGAATCTGTAGCCTTAACAACCAAGAAGTGGTATGACTTAGTTATTCGGTTGACAATCACCCAAATAGAATCATGTTGCCTTCGAGTACGGAGCAACCCAGTAATGAAGTCCATATTGATCGCTTCCCACTTCCAAGTAGGAAGATCAATACCCTGAGTAATACCACCCGGTCACTGATGCTCTACCTTCACTTGTTGACAGTTGGGACACTTAGCCACAAAATTGGCTATGTCCCTCTTCATGCCATTCCACCAATAGACTTTCCGTAGGTCACAGTACATCTTGGTGGCACCAGGGTGAATAGAATACCTAGAGTTATGAGCCTCTTTCAAAATCCGCTGTCTCAATCCATCTATGTGAGGAACACATAATCGACCTTGATATCGAAGCACACCATCTCCCCCTTGGGAGAAAGCCTCTACCCTTTGCTGATGGACTGCACCCTTCAACTGGTGCAAAATAAGATCACTGTCTTGCTTTTGTTTCACTTCAGCTACCAAAGATGATTCAGAACCATTCTGAACAATAACACCACCTTTTGTTGAATTCATAAGGCAAACTCCTAATCGAGCAAGTCGATGAACATTCTTAGCTAATTCCTTCTTTCCGTCCTCAACCAAAGACACACTACCTCTGGACAACCTACTAAGTGCATCCGCCACGATATTAGCCTTACCCGGATGGTAAAACACACTCATAACATAATACTTAAGAAGCTCAAGCCATCTCCTTTGATGAAGATTCAATTCCTTTTGAGTGAACACATACTGAAGACTCTTATGATTGGTGAACACATCCATGTGAACACCATACAAGTAATGTCTCCAAATCTTTAAAGCAAAAACCACGGCTGCTAACTCAAGATCATGAGTAGGGTAGTTTTTCTCATGAATCTTAAGCTATCTCAAAGCATAAGCAATCACTTTACCACACTGCATCAACACACAACCCAAACCAATTCTAGAAGCATCACAATCCATAACAAAGTCATCCGAACCCTCGGGTTGGGTCAACACTGGAGCTGTGGTCAATCTAGTCTTCAATTCCTGAAAGTTCTTCTCACACAGATCAGACTACTAAAATTTAACCTTCTTCTGAGTTAACCGAGTCAATGGGGCAGCAATAGAAGAAAACCCTTCCACAAATCTCCTGTAGTAACCAGCCAAACCCAAAAAGCTCCTAATATCAGATGAGGAAGTGAGTCTAGGCCAGTTCTTTACTGCCTTGATCTTTTAAGAATCAACTCGAATACCATCTCTAGTAAAAATATGACCCAGAAAAGCAACAGACTGCATCCAAAACTCACACTTGCTAAACTTAGCAAATAACTGTCGATCCTTGAGAGTTTGCAACACCACTCTCAAATGGTCCACATGCTCCTCCTTACCCCGAGAGTAGATAAGGATATCATCAATGAACACAATCACAAACATATCCAAATACTGCTTGAACACACGGTTCATCAAATTCATAAAAGTTGCAGGAGCATTTGTTAGTCCAAAAGACATAACCATAAATTCATAATGACCATACCGAGTTCTGAAGGCTATCTTTAGAATGTCACACTCTCGAACACGAAGTTGATGATAAACGAATCTAAGGTCGATATTGGAGAAGTAACTGGCACCCTGAAGCTAATCGAACAAGTCATCAGTTCTAGGAATGGGATACTTATTCTTGATTGTGATCTTGTTCAACTAATGGTAGTCGATACACATTCTGAGGGAACCATCTTTCTTTCGCACGAATAAGACTAGAGCACCCCATGGAGAGATGCAGTGTCAAATAAAACCCTTATCAAGAAAGTTTTTCAACTGGTCCTTCAATTTCTTAAGCTCCGCGAGAGCCATCCTATAAGGAGGAATAGAGATAAGATGCATATCTGGAAGAAGATCTATTCCAAAGTTGATCTCCCGCTTGGAAGGAACTCTAAGAAAATCTTTGGGAAACACTTCAGGAAACTCACTCACAACAAGAACTGACTGGATAGATAGGGTCTCAAACTCCGTGTCCACGACTTGAACTATATGATAAACATAACCCTTAGAAATCATCTACTAGCCTTAAAATAAGATATGAAATGACCCTTCGAGGATGGAGGACTACCTTGCCACTCTAAGACAGGTTCATTCGGGAACTTGAAACTGATGACTCGAGTATGACAATCAATCGAGGCATAACATGCATACAACCAATCCATACCAAGAATAACATCAAAATCAGTCATCTCCAACTCTATTAGATCCGCTGAAGTAACTCTATGAAGGACTGAGATAAGGCAATTTTGGTAGATTCTTTTGGCTAGGACTGACTCACCAACATAAGTAGAAACACAAAAGGGTTCTAAGAGCTGATCAGGACTAATCTCAAACTTGCAAGCAATATAAGGGGTCACAAAAGATAAGGAGGCACCAGGGTCCAATAAAGTATACACATTAAGAGAGAAGACTTTCAACATACCAGTGACAATGTCCGGTGAACTCTCCTGGTCCTGACGAGAGGACATATCATAAAGGCAGTTCTGGCACTGACACTAGAACTAGAAGCAGTGCCCTGCTAGGCTGGTTGACCTCCTAATGCTGTTGGGGAAAACTGAGTCCTGCTACCTCCCTGTCCCTTCTTAGCTGAAGGGCAATCCTTAATCCTGTGTCTAATCTAACCACATCCAAAATATCCCTCTCTACCAGCCAAACACTTACTGGGGTAGATCCTACCACACTTGTTGCTAGAAGGGTAAGGGGTCCCCTTTGCAACACTTCCCTGCGAATAGGAACCAAATCTTCTACTAGTCTGATCATGACGAGGCCTGAGGGCTTGGGTATGAGCACTAGATGAAGAATGAATGGACCCTGATGACTTCTTCTGAAACACGGAGCGATGTCCACCTCCGGACCTGTGATGGCCAAAACCTGAACTCTCTGATCTAACCCTCTTGTTCTCACTTGCCATCTCCCTTAACTTGTCTCCCTCGATCTATTGGGCATGAGTCATAAGTCGAGAAATATCTATGTCACCCAAAAGCATCGCGGACCTACACTCCTTTTTCACCAAATATGATACTCCATAAACATACTTGCTCATCTCATCCCATGAGTCAGCCACCATGGAAGGAACATACCTAGAAAGCTGGGTGAACTTCAACCCGTACTCCTGAACCATCATGGAACCTTGCCTCAAATTCACGAACTCTGCAGTCTTAGCTTGCCTCAACTCCCTCGGGAAGAATCGGTAAAGAAAAGCCTTCTCAAAACATTCCTAAGTCATAGGGACCACGTCCCTAGCCCTAGCATCTTTATATTAAGTGAACCAAATATGAGCCATGTCCTTCAGTTGATAGGAAGCTAGCTCAACACCCTCTGCACCAAAAACTTGCATTATACCAAGGATCTTCCTTACCTCATCCAAGAAATTTTGCAGATCTTCATCAACTTTCGAACCCCAGAACTCAGGTGGGTTCATGCGAATGAAATCTCAGACTCGGGCTGCAACTCCACCTTGAGGGTGGACGGGGATAGGATCCTACTGATTGGCCTGAGCGTCCATAGTCTATGCTAGCATATGAATAACATTTTTGAACTCCGTATTTATGACCTCGGGGTCTAAAATCGAAGGATTAGCATTTCGGGCATTGGCCAGGCGAGGCATAGCATGGCGATGAGGCATAATCTGAAACACATAAAGAATGGATTAGAAGGTTAATAGAGTTAAAATCTATCACACGATATTGGTCAAGAAAGAAGTGAAGTTTTTACTAAGACACCTCATAGCTTATCTCTCAAAAGTGTGGCACGCTTTACGCACATGAAAGAGACTCTACTCGATGCATATTTCAGACAACCTAGGACTCTTGAACCTGATGCTTTGATACCAAGTTTGTCACGCCCTGAGACTACCCCCTAGGCGTAACACGGGACTCGAGACCACAAGTGCCCTAAGTTAACCCTTGGCTAAAGCATGAGTTAAACAAACATAGATAAACTTAATGGAAGCATCAAACTGAAGAGATAAATAGACTGAGTCATCAACAACTCAAACATAACATAACAAAATCTAAAACCCAAATACAGAATCTCTACTATGTCTGAAAGCCTCTAAACTGAATAATGAGTTGCTGGGACAAGACCCCAGCTAACTCCAAATACTAAACAAAAACCATAGAGATAGACAACTGATACTAGTCCTCGAAGTATAAGGACTCACAACTCGAAGCGGGGACACTGAATAATCTCTAGCTACAAATCTAAGGACCCAAACCTGAATCTGCATCATCAAGAGGATGCAACGCAAGATATGCGTCAGTACTATAGGATGTACTGAATATGTGAGATATGGAAAATCTGAAGTAAACATGCTATACATACTTTAAAACTGAAATCATGCTATGATAGTAAAAGTTGAAATGCAAAGGACTCAATGCAATATCATAAGCAAGATAAACTTGAAAACTATGAGTAGTAATAGCGATACTGAAATTTGAAAGCAAGGAGTCAATGCATTTAAATAAACTGAAACTGTTTATGTGGGAGGTTCATTAACCGACATATACCATGTGAGCTACATGAAATCCGATGTATCCGCCCCATCGAAAGGATTCAATATACCTTGCCAGGGTATAAAGGCATAACTAGTGCGATTACGGTGTCTGATGCCCACAAAGGGGACTTAAAGAACCTACGATGGCATGTAGTTCTGGGATATACAAGGGGTACGCTCACCCAATCCAACTCGATTCTCAATACTACTCCCAAAACATACTTATAGCTCAACTTATACTTATGACATATATGATGCCAAATCTGTTTGAAAAGCATACGGGTATATTTAATACCATGCAATTCACATAGCTTAGTTAGACATCTAGATGCCAAACCTTTCATAAAACATAGAGACATATCTTATTTCATATAATTCATACTTCAAAATCCTTAAAACTTAGCATAACCATAATTCAAAACATATATTTCTTTCTAAATTCATAACTTGAAGAATTAGGCATGCAATTTCATGATAATAGAGGCCATGTTATCTAAACATGCTAATTTTACTTCAAAACATGCAAATCAATTAGATCATGCTAAAATTCATCATCAACATATGGACCCTTGAAATTATGCAAGGAATCATAATTACAACATGGGTAATGAATGGGAAATCATGAATTGATAGTTTAAAACAAAACCCATAACTTTTCCCCAATTTGGATAGGAACCCTAATTTCACAATTTCATAAATCAAAGTAAAACATGGGGTTTTGGGCATAAGGATGAAAGGAATCCCTTATTGAATACCCACATACCTTATTGAAGCTAGCTTGATCTTAAGATGAAAAGAAATGGAGGCTTGATCTTGGAGCTTGAAGGAATTCTCTCTTTTGGGAATATAATTGCTTAGAATGAGACGTATTTAGGCTATTAGGGAATAAAACCCTACTAAAAATAGTCAAAATAACCTCACTTCGGAGTTAAAAGGGTGGAAAATTACAAAAATATCCCTAAGATTTAATTAGGAAAAAGCTGTAAAAAGTTAGGTTTTAGGGATCACGGGTGTATTCCACGAGCCGTAGAATAAACCATGACTCGTGGTTTCCACTCGTGGTTTGGGGCCCAACATTCAAGCTGCAGAAGAAGTTCTATGATTCAACAGAATAGACCATAGTTCAACTATGTTCTGTAGACCAATTCATAGTTCTGGAGAATTTGGCAGACCTTAGATCAAGTTCCACGGATCAATATGACGGTCCATAGTTCAAACCACGGATCGTAGAAACCACTCATGGTTCCATGGGAAACTGTTATCCCTATGATCTGATTTCACGAGTGGATAGGACGGGCTGTAGACTGAACCACGGTCCATAGAACTAACTCGTGGTTCTCAGACCAGAGACTGAACCAGAAGGTACAAACCACGACTCCATTCCTCGGCCCATGATTCAAACCATGGTCCGTGGTTTGGACCCGTAATTCCTGTAAAGTTTAAAATTCTTAGATTTTCTAAGTTTGAAAGATGGATCGAATTTCGGGGTATTACAATTGTCCACATAGCTTCTCCACATCATGCTTCATCCTTGGCCGATAGAATTATTCCATGAGAATGTCAAGTCTTTTGGTAACACCAAAGTGCCCCATCATTCCACCACTATGAGCTTCTTTAAGTAAGATCTCCCTCCATGAACTCATAGGTACACACTCTTTTCCATCCTTGAACAAATAACCATCAATAATTTGGCCAAGTTCATCACAAACTTCCTTAAAGTCGGAGTCCTTAGAGTAGAACTCCTTTAGGCTTTCAAATCCCAATATTCTAGAAGTCAAGGTATTAACCAATACGAACCTTCTAGACAAAGCATCGGCAACCACGTTTTCTTTCCTTTGGTTGTAGTGGATCAGATAAGGAAATGTTTCAATAAATTCCACCCACTTAGCATGGTGCTTGTTCAACTTTGATTGGATCTTGAGATGCTTCAAGGACTCATGATCCGTCCTTATCACAATTTTTTAGTGCCATAGATAGTGTTGCCAATGAGCCAACACCCGTACAAGTGCATACAACTCCTTTTCATACGTTGAGTAATTTAAAGGGGCCCCTTTAGCATTTCACTAAAGTAGGCCAAAGGTTTCCCTTCTTGCATCAATACTCCTCCAGTGCCAACACCTGAAGCATCACACTCAATTTCAAAGGCTTTATCAAAGTCGGGCAATTGCAACAAAGGAGAAGTGCTCAACATAGACTTCAATTCTTGAAAGGCTTTCTCTAGAACATCTCCCCAAATAAAGGGTGTGTCCTTTTTGATCAATTCGGTTAGAGGGGAAGCAATAGTGCTAAAGCCTTTCACAAAGCGCTGATAGAAACTTGCCAACTCATGGAAAATCCTTACTTCGGTCTCATTAGTAGGAGTTGGCCAAGATCTAATGGACTCAACTTTTTCTTCATCCACCTCTATACCATTGGCACTCACCACAAATCCCAAGAATACCACATTCTCCATGCAAAATGAACACTTCTTGAGATTTGCAAGGATCCTTTCTCGTAGTAGAACATCAAATACTTGCCTCAATTGGTCAACATTATCCTCAATGGTTCTACTATACACAAGTATGCCATTGAAATAAATGACTACAAACTTATTGATGAAGAGCTTCAATACATGGTTCATCAACCTCATGAAAGTGCTAGGGGCATTAGTCAAGCCAAAAGGCATAAGTTGCCACTCATATAAACCAAACATGGTTTTGAAGGCCGTCTTCCATTCGTCACCTAGGTTCATTCGAATTTTGTGATAGCCACTTTAAAGATCAATCTTCGAAAATACACTTGAGCCACAAAGCTCATCTAGCATGTCATAAATTCTAGGAATAGGATGTCGATACTTCACCGTTATTTTGTTAATGACTCTACAATCAATACCATCCTCCAAGTGCCATCCTTTTTGGGAACAAGGATAACCGGTATGGCACAAGGACTAAGACTTTCTTTGACAAGTCCCTTTGCAAGGAGTTCATCAATTTGCCTTTGTAACTCCTTAGTCTCCTCCGAATTGCTTCTATATACTGGACGGTTTTGAATTTGACATCCGGGCACAAAATCAATTTGATGCTCAATACCCCTCAAGGGTGGGAATCCATCGGGCATCTCTTTAGGAAATAAATCCTCATATTCTTGCAAAAGAGATGAAACAATACTAGGCAAAATGTTAGTATCTTTGTTAGCATGCAACAATAGATGCTTGTTGACAAGGCACACTAGGAAGCGTTCCTCATCAATACCTTTCAAACAATTGCTTGTCTTAGCTATCATGCACATCTTTTTCTTCTTTTTAGCCAATCCATCTCCCTTTTCTTTCACACATGTAGAGCATTCACTAACATCCTACACCACTTTTATTTTCTCCCAGAGTTCCTTCATGATCCGGTAATCTTCACTAAATTGGTAGGGAGTTAAGGGAGCAAGAGGGAACTTTCTACCACCAAATATAACGTAATACTTATTGGTTCTTCCTTGATGTACCACATCCCTATTAAATTGCCAAGGTCTTCCAAGCAATATATGGCAAGCAAGCATAGGCACAATATCACAAAGAACTTCATCTTGATATTTACCAATGCTAAATTTAATACTTACTTGCTTGAGGACCTTCATTTCACCGCTTTCATTCAGCTATTGGAGCTTGTAAGGACTAATATGCTTCTTGGTAGGAACTTGCATTCGTTCCACCAAAGTGTCGCTCACAACATTAGTACAACTCCCGCTATCAATGATCAAGGCACAAATCTTGTCTAAGATCTTACATCTAGCATGAAACAAGTTTTCCCGTTGATCAAGCTCCTCTTTAGCAATAGCTCCCATGATTTGCCTCACAATACAAGACAAATTCATGTTCAAGGGCAATGGTTCATCATCATCACATTCTAGAGGCACCCTTGTATTCATAAGCATAGCAAAGTTTGGCCTCTCTTCTATCCTCTCATCATCATCATTCAAAGGTATTTCATCATCATCACCTTTGGGTTCTTCATCTCCACTCTCTTAACCACACTCCTCATCTTCTTCGGTATGGTACCCATTTTTATAAACCACAATTGTTCTTCGGTTGGGACACTCACTAGCAATGTGTCCCCTTCTTTGACATCTAAATCATTGAACAGTAGAAGGACGAGGAAATTTAGGTTTCGATTGGTTACCTTTCTTAGCCTTATCATTCTACTTTGGCTTATCAACCTTTGCTTGGGTAGCTTGACCACTACCCTTTGTGTACTCCCGAGTGGTAGAAGACTTCCACTTGTCATTATTCTTGTTCCATGAGGAAGTTGTAGTACCCTTGGCTTTGAATGACTTCTCATCTTTCGAGTCAATCTCTATCTTGGTAGCATCATGATAGGCTTCCTCCAAGCTAGCATAGTGTTTGAGTCGCATCGCCTTTGAGATATCTTGCTTTAAGTTGGTGACAAATCGTATCACCGTGTTAAACACTGGTTCATTAATCTTAGACTTCATTCTCAAATTTTCAAACTCATCATAATACTCCTCAACACTTTTGGTACCTTGTTGAAGGAGGTACACCTTCTTAAACACCTCTTGATGATAAATAAGTGTAACATACCTCACTTCCATAAGTGCTAGAAACTCTTGCCATGTAGGAAAATTATGAACGAGATCTCGGGCTCGTTCTCTTACTTTGGACTCCCACCATGTGGATGCATATCCCTCAAATTGAGTAAGGGCATACTTAGCTTTCATGGAATCCGAAATGTTGTTGGTGAGAAAGATCAGCTCACTTTGCAATCGCCATTCAAGGAACTCTTCCGGATCACTACTACCTTTGAAGGTTGGAAAAGTAACCTTGATGGTATTCAAGCTCCTATCATGGTCACCACGATCACCTTGATGATATCCATATCTATTATCATAGTGACCACCATATATATCACCTCGATTACCATAGTGATCACCATTGCGATCATCAAGTCATTCACCTCTATCTCCATTACCTTGTCATCTTGCACCTTGATTCTGACCATAACCTCCGGGTTGCACTCTATCTCTAGGTGCACGATAACCTTGTCATCCATCATGTTGAGGACCATTATAGTTTCGATTAGCAATCATTTCCTCACACTCTTCGTAGAGTAGGTTGTGGTGGCTATCTTGGTAAGGCTCTTGGTTTTGGTTATGTGGTACATGCAAGTTAGCATGTGATGCATTTCGAAGTGGAGTTTGGTTTTGGTTTGCTACAAAAGTACGTTCCTCTTGTAGAGGGTAATTTGGATGAGTGGATCTTTGTCTAACATTGTTCGGATAGTTAGATATTTGGAAAGAAGGGTGTTGGATGTGTGGGATGGGGCTTGGATTGTTTCGGGGGTTGCATAACTCACATGCATACCCTGGGGTAATAGTCATTGAGGAACTCGTGTTCCTATTTTCTCCCGACCCATGAGTGGTATGAGGTGAGTCCTCTCGGTTTGGACTCTTGACAATCACCATCCGATCCTCCATACAATCCATCTCCCATTCACATTAGCCATACTCCCATTTAAATCCGCTATCTTCCCATTTATGTCCGCTAATTGCATTATGATTGAGGCAAAGGTTGCCTCCATATTAAAGGACATGTTTCCTTCATAAGCACTATCAAGTGCTTTTGACATTGTACTTGCAAAATTCAGCAAATGAGATTAGTAGTAAAGGTTCCTCACCCTCTCGTATGTGAACACTTACTTAACTTCTATGCGTCTTCCAAGGATTGATAGTGAACTTCCTTTGCTCAACCAAGTCACAAGTCACCTATCCTTTGTGGAGGAATGGATTCTTGTTTCCCAAAAAAAAGGATGACTCAAAATCAAACGGATGGAGCCAAGAAGGTTTCCAACGAATTTTCAAATGATAAAAGCTCACAATAAGTTGGTACGAAATGAAACGGACGCAAGAGATCTAATCACAACTAAGCGAATCAAATACTTGTTGTTGATTAGTCTTAGGATTTATAGATGATAGAAGAATCAAAGAAATGAAATAAAGAAGATAGAACCTGAGATTTGTTGGAGCGAATCGGATTTGCATCTGTCCATTGATGCGGAGGCTGGTGCGAAACGCACAAGGTGAAGTTCCCAACGCACCTCACTTCACACACCCAAACTAGAAACCAATTGTCCTGGTGTGAAGTGCTGGTGAGAAATTCACCAAGCAAAGTTCTGGTCACACCTCACTTCGCACAGCCCTCGGCAGAACACCTGAAGCTTTCCGATTTGTACTCTTTTTCAGCTTTTTGGTATTTTTTGCTCCTAGCACTTGCCCTTTGTGGTAACTTCCCTTTAGTATCAACACAAATACCCTTTTCCTTTACTTCTTCTTTGGATCAAACAACTTTAATTCACCTTCTTCTTCTTCAATGAACACCTTGAAGAATACCGAGAACACCTATGGATTTTAAATTTTCAACTTTCTCAATTCAACTCGGAATGACTCCAAATTTGAAATGTAGCCTCCCCTCAATATAGAGAAAAAATCCCGATACCAATTAGAATTAAATCACTCCAAATTGAAGAGACCCATTTTGTGTTCTTCAAGTTCTTCAAACTTAAAGAAATGGTGACTCTTTCAAACCTTAACCAAATTTCTTCAAATGTGAGATTCAAGCTCCCTATGAATAGGAGATCAAAGCCTAATAGGTTTGAAGACTTCAATCAACCCAGATCTTGAACTTATTCTTCAAGATTCTTCACCCAACAATGGTGAATTCTTCAATTCAACTCCAAACAAGCTCAAATCTCAGATCTAGACTCAATGGATACTAGAGAACACAATTCTAGTATAATATTTTCAAACAAAACACTAGATCAAACAATTGTTTTGTAAAATTTTCCAAAATCGTTTTTCCAACTATTTTTTTTTTGAAATTTTCAGATTTATGAACTTATGATTAAGAATTATAGAAATAATCCTTTATCCTAAGGTCTGATACAAAATGATAAGATCTCGATTAGGGAGGCTAATCGAAATCCAAATACGGAAATAAAATAAATAAACGATATGTGAATCAAAGTTAATTAATCAAGTTTATAGGCAACAAAGGACTTTATACCTCACCTCCTAATTGAACCTAATCAATCAACTATAATTCCTCAATCAAACAATGAGACAAACAAATGAATTCATAAATGGATGACTCTATGATTAATCAAGCAAAGAAGTTAACAACCAATCAAAGGAATCCACCCTTAATCACTCAACTAAACTATTAGGAATTCACCCAATAGCACTATTAGGAATCCACCCAATAGATTTCTATACTAGATTAACTAATTGGGAAATCCACCCAATGACTACAAGCTAACAATGGCAACTAAAAGCTTTCAAAGCAATTCAACATTCATCAAAATCTAAGGAATGTAAATGACTAAGGCATGTATTTATAGTATTTGCCTAGTGCAATAAAAGACCCAAAAGTAACCTAAGAAGACCCTAAACTCGGCCCATCATGGGCCATGTGCGAAGGCTGATGCCAAACGCACCAGCCAATGTGTTGGACACACACCTTGTGCGAAGTTGAGCTGCAAAATTCACCAAAAGAAGTGCCCAACGTACCCTGGTCGCACCTTTTAGTCTCTTCCCATGCAATCATCCATAAGTTGTAGATCCTTGATCTACGCTGTTCAATGGTCTCCAAAGCCTCTTTCTTCATGAATAAGGATTGTAAGGCTTGGAGTTCTTTAGCTTGGCTCCTAGTGAATAGCCTCGTAGGAGATATTCTGGGTGATATCATATCACTTATATACTTATATGATTTTTTTGAATAAGGAATTAGGGTTGCAAGCATATGTATATAGAATTGACTAAAGAAGCATGAAATTGTGATATAATATCTTTTACTTGGAATTGCTACTATCTACATAATAAATCACACCTTGAAAGGGTTAAATGAATTTTACTTGTTCCATCCATCATCCTAAAGTGTTTGAATGATTTAATAGATTTTATGAGCAAATTGGATTAATGTTAAGTGATCATTTTAAACAAGATTTCTACCTGATGGGAATAATGAATTAATGACTGACCTTATGGGTTACTACATGATGAAAGAGATGACTTGCAAGTCTTGGTATCAGATTATAAGGCTTATCGTTCTTTAGCTTGGCTCCTAGTGAATAGCCTCGCAGGAGATGTTCTGGGCGATATCATATCACTTATATACTTATATGATTTTTTTGAATAAGGAATTAGGGTTGCAAGCATATGTATATAGAATTGACTAAAGAAGCATGAAATTGTGATATACTATCTTTTACTTGGAATTGCTACTATCTACATAATAAATCACACCTTGAAAGGGTTAAATGAATTTTACCTGTTCTATCCATCATCCTAAAGTGTTTGAATTATTTAATAGATTTTATGAACAAATTGGATTAATATTAAGTGATCATTTTAAACATGATTTCTACCTGATGGGAATAATGAATTGATGACTGACCATATGGGTTACTAAATGATGAAAGAGATGACTTGCAAGTCTTGGTATGACGATACCAACAATGGTCTATTCCCTTAATGAGAATGAATTATTTCAATGATGTTTGATGATATGAAAAGACTAAAATCTGGGCTTAAAGAGAATTAGATGGTTAACCAAGAAGGTGTGAGTTTAAACGTGTCCACACCTAAAACCTGTATTTTGCTGACATAGGGATGGTTTGATCCTTAAGTGGATGACCTTATCTGTTCTTTTATGAGGATAATTATGCTGGCCATAATGAATTAATCTCGACTTGTAATACTCTAAAAATTCTAAGCTAAGATCCAAACCTTTCTTCATATGTTGTTAGACCGTAACTCAATGATTTCTAATGGTACATAGGTGTTAAGATCCATTCTTAAGTGTGGAAAGTGTAGTAAATAGGAATTAGGGTCATAAAGAACCCTTAGCTCAAAGTTGAGTTGAAAGCACCCTAACCAACTAAGTTTTCATATAAGACTCAAATAGCGTCAACTTCAAACGATCATAACTCCTAGAATATGAAGGGTTAGGTGGCCTGGTATGAACCAAATTAAAGATCTTTGGGTCTTCTTTCTATCGCTAGTGATCGCGCATTAATCCGAGTCCGGAGTAAAAAGTTATCAGCATTTTACAAAAATATGTATGTTTGTCAAAATGACACAATAACCACGGGAGGGATCCATGGCTCGTGGATTAAACCACAGACCATGGATTGCATCTATGGAAATCAGTCCTGGAAATTGATTTTTTGCCTGAAAACCACGAGGGGTTTCCACAGGTCGTGGAATGATCCACGGGTCGTGAAATCCACTCATGAAAATCAATCCAGAGGCCTGAGAAGTGCCCAGGAACCATGACCCCCATTCCATGGACCGTGGTTTATTCCATGGGTCGTGGTTCATGCCCGTGGAAGCCTATGATAAATTTTTTAAAAGTTTTTAAACTCGTTTCCCAGATAAATATTTGTAATTTTCCACCCTTTTAACTCCTATACTAAGTCGTTTTAGGCCTATTTAGAGGATTTTTATTCATACTTAGTTAGATTACTTCTCATTTTTTCAATCTAACCTCAAGAAGAAAGAAAGGGATTCTTCTCTCCAGCTTCAAGCCCTAGGGCTTCCTCTCTAAGTCTCTATCTTCAAGTTCTAGTTAAGAAAGCTTCAAGTTCAGGTATGTGGGTATTCAATAAGAGATTCCTTTCCACCCATATGTCTAAAATCTTATGTTTTACTTTGATTCTTATAAAATTATGAAACTAGAGTTCTTACTCAATTATGAAATTCTTATAAAATCAGTTTATTAGCATCAATACATAACTTCTAATCCGTTATCTATGATTTTATATGAGATTCTTCAAGTATTTCTAAAAGCCCATAAGTTGAGAACGAATTTAGCATATTTTCACCTTATTGCATGTTTTCAAGCAAAAGTCCATGATTTAGGGTCTTTACCCAACTATGACTAGTTCCTCAAATTTAGTTTTCCCATGTTATCTTATGATCATGGTTCTTATTAAAAACTTGATTATGCATGATTTAAGAGCCTTTATGATATTATGAATCAAAAACTCTATTTTTAGAAATCTATGAAGCTATGCATGTTTTAAGCAAGTTCTACATGATTTTTCTATAAGCATAATGTACAAGGCATATTTTCAAATACATGATTTTTAGTATATAACTTATGACATAATATGGAGCTTAGGCTCACACCAGTAAATTTCATGATTTGTATGACATTTTGATATGCCATCAATGTTTATGAACTATATTTCAAAAGTTAAGTTTATGAGTAGTATGACATCATGATTTGCTATGCATGATTATGAGTAGCATGACATCTAAATATGTTCACATGCTTTATGAACAGTTTTTACATCTAGATATGTCACATGATATGTATAAGCTATATGTATGCTTTGGGAGTAATATTTAGCACTGAGTTGGACTGAGTTTAGCATACCCTTAAGTCTTAGAACTACGTTGCCATCATATGTTAACCTTTGTGTCTCACTTCAGGATCCTTATGAACATGGTTCTAACTTTGGCTGGTTAGGACAATATTTTTCAGTGTGGGTATATGATACTGGACTCCATGGTGCTCAACATGGTTTAATTTTGATTATAAGAAACTCTCGCAAGAATGGTTTTAAGTATATGAATGCATTTGACTCTCAGTTTTCAAAGCTCAGATTTACTACTTATGACTTATGCTTATGAATATATTTTTAGCTCGTGATATTGTTTGAACCATTGCATTATAATTTTACTACTACCATATGATTCTAGTCTTAAATATGTTTTCAATTATGTTTTACTATGTTTCATGCAAAGATCTTATACTCAGTACATTCCATAGTACTGACAACATACCTCTTTTGCTACATCCTATTATGATGTAGATTCTGTAGCCCACTCCCAGACTCGTGGTTAGTAGATCAGCAGAACATCTAGCCAACTTGGTGAATCCTCCTCATTCAAGGACTTGGAGTTTAATTTCATTCTAGTATTTTAGTTCTTTCATTCAATTTTCAGTATTTAGAGTTAGCTGGGAGTTTGTCCCAGCAGCTCATCAATAGTAGAGGCTTTTAGACATAGAGTCAGATATTCAAACTGTCATTCTTAGACATATATTTATACAACAGATTAAGCTGCTCATTACTTCAGTTAAGCTTCTGCTCTATATGTTTATGTTCATGTTTATAGTCATGCTAATGCTAAGGGTTAGCTTGGGATCACTTGTGGTCTCAGGTCCCTGTTATGTCCAGAGGGGTAGCCTCAGGATGTGACAAACTTGGTATCAGAGCATCAGGTTTAATAGTCCTAGGGTGTCTGAAAGCCGCATTGAGTAGAGTCTTTTTCATGGATATGAAGTGCGCCACACTTATGAGGGAGAGGCTATGAGACGTTCTTAGGAAAACTTCACTTCTTTTATGAGTCATAGATGGGGTCTGTGGATCCTAAAGCCTAGTCTCTTCAGCAGTTTTCTAAGTTTATTTTTGAGGGGTATTTTTATAATTCTCCACTCTTTTAACTCCTAAGTTAAGTCATTTTGGGTAAACTTAGAAGGGTTTTATTCCCACTTAGCCTATGTGTAACACCCCAGAAATTCTAAGCCTAGAACCAGTCCAGAATCACTAAGTGTGAAATTATTCAAGTGCAAGTCAGGTCCATGAGCCAGATCCATGAGCTATGGAACAGTTCACGAGTCGTGGACTGGGATCATGGAAATAAGACTAGAGGCCAGCATATTTGGGGTCAGGTTCATGAGGTGGAATTACAGACCGTGGAATAGTCCACGAGTCGTGGACTCCACTCTGGATCTCAGACCTGAGGGTCCTCAATCCCTCAGGAACCATGACAGGGTTTTATGGGTCGTGGTAGCATCCACAGACCATGGTTCCTATCCGTGGAACCCAAGTCGCGAACTTTTCTGCAGATTTCTAATTTAATTCCAGGGGTATTCTAAAATTTTTCTATCTTTTTTAAGGCCTAAGCTACGATGTTTTGACTAGCCTAAAGTTGATTTTAAGCCTAAAACTACCCAAACCCCCTCCTTCCCTCAGATTACATTGGTATTTAGCAAAATTAGGATAAAATAAATGCTTCTTCCTCTCAAGAACAAGCAGAAGGCTCTCCCAAGTTCAGGCCCCAAATCTAAGGATTCTTCTGTGGATTCCACCAACTGGTATGTGGGATTTTGTCAATGGATTCCTTTCACCCATTGAGTCCCAAAATACAGTCAAGTTCTTCAGCTTCAGGTTAGTCCTTTAGACCTAGGTTTCCTAAGTTCTAGGAATTTATTGTATCTCAGTTTTTATTATTGCGTATGGAATTCAGTACATGTTTTTTTGAGAATCTAGGATAGTTATATATTCAGAATTCCACAACCATAGCGTGTTGTTAATTTCAGTACTTTAACTTTAGGCATGCTAGTCAGATATTTCAGCCAGTTATACTTCATGATTAGAATGCTATCATTTTTCAGTATTATTATTACGCATTCTCAGAATAATCAGTATTTCAGCTATCCAATATATCCGTTTGTATTTATTACTTGCATATTAAGTTGGGAGTAGGCTTAGCACCGAGCTGACAAAGGGATGAAGGCTCACCTATTAGTTTAGGCTGAAACCTTTAGTAGAAGTCCCTAAGTCCCAGAACTATGGCACCACCATAGGTTCTAAAAGGGTCACCCGCCAGTTAAGGCTTGACACCCTAGTCCCTAGTTGGACATTAGATTAGTGGATCCATGCCATTTTATGTTTGTACCCTCGGTAAGGTATGAACACCCTCCCAGCCAAGGTTACAGGTTGGCCCCATAGTTAGCTCAGCTTGGGATATGTCAGTTAACAATAACTTCCACATTTAGATTCAGTATTTGCATTGACCTTGTATTCAATATTAAGTTATTTAGTTCAGTTCATTATTTTACAGTTCATGTTAAATACTTGGTCATTACATCATTTTATCTTTCAGTTCATGTTTTAGTATGTCTTCCATGTTCAGTACCTATGTATTCAACTTTGCATATATCATGCATGCTCAGTACATTCCAAGTACTGACACATATTTTTGTGCTACATCTTATCATGATGTAGGTTCAGGCACTCAGTATCCAGACCGCGTGTAGTGCGATTCTCCAGTTCCTATACAAGTGACTTAGATTATTCTAAGCAGAGGTCAGATAGCAGTAATCACTCTCAGTTTTGCCATAAATCTTCGGATCCAGCCCTATCCTCTGCTAGTGCCCCAGTGCCCAAGTTCAGATAGGATTGATGGGATAGGGCACCAGGCTCTAAGTCCTAAAATAATGTCACTAGTGGACGCACTTATCCAATTTGCAAGAAATATGGTAGGAACCACCAAGGTGAGTGTATGTCAAGTAGTGGGAATTGTTTTGGGTGTGGTAAGCCAGGCCACAGAATGAAGGAATGCCCAATGACTTTTCATAAGGGCACGTATATTCGCCCATAAAATCAGGCTAACTCCACAGCAGCTCCAGCAGGTCGCCCAAATCTGCAAGGTGCCTCATCTAGCGCAGGTGGCGGTTAGTTCCAAAATAGGTTGTATGCTCTTCAGACGTGACATGACCAGGAAGATTCCCCCGACATGATCACGGGTATGTTACGAGTCTTTTATCTTGATGTTTATGCATTGTTAGATCTCGGAGCTACACTCTCTTTTGTGACTCCCTATATAGAAGTAAACTTCAGTGTCATTCCAGAAATCCTCCCAGAACCCTTCTCAGTCTCTACTCCAGTTGGTGATTCAGTCACAGATAGACGAGTATACAGAAATTGCCTAGTCACAATTTCTTAGAAAGTCACCTCAGCAGATGTTGCAGAGTTATAAATGACTAACTTCAATATTATTCTAGGCATGGACTGGTTATATTCTTGTTATACCTCAGTTAATTGTAGAACTAGAATAGTTCAGTTCCAGTTTCCAAATGAACCAGTGTTAGAATGGAAGGGTAATACCTCATGCATGTAGGTCGATTTGTTTCCTACCTTAAGGCCAGAAAATTAATTACTAAAGGTTGTATCTATCACCTTGTTTAGGTTAAGGATTCAAACTCCGAGACCCCAACTCTTGAGTCAGTCCCAGTGGTTAATGAATTTCTAGAAGTGTTTCCAGAAGATCTGCTCGGAGTTTCTCCCAAATGGGAAATCGACTTCAAAATAGATCTCCTTCCAGATACCCATCCTATCTCAATTTCACCTTACACAATGGCTCCAGCTAAGCTTAAGGAAATGAAGGAATAGTTGAAAGACCTTTTAGATAAAGGCTTCATCAGACTCAACATCTCTTCATGGGGTGCTCCAGTCCTTTTTGTGCATAAGAAAGACGGTTCTATCAAAATATGCATCGACTACCGTAAGTAGAACAAAGTCACAATCAAGAATAAGTATCCCATTCCCAGGATTGATGACTTGTTTGAACAGCTTCAAAGTTCCAGTTGCTTTTCTAAGATAGACCTCAGATTCGGCTATCATCAGCTCATAGTCAGAGATTATGACATTTGAAAAACAGCCTTCAAAACTTGGTATGGTCACTATGAATTTGTGGTTATGTCTTTTGGACTAACAAATGCTCCTACAGCTTTTATAGATTTAATGAACATAGTGTTTAAGTAGTATTTGGATATGTTTGTCATTGCCTTCATCGATGATATACTTGTATATTCTCGGAGTGAGAAAGAGTATGCAAATCACTTGAGAGTTGTGTTGAAAACTCTCAAGGATTGCTAGCTATTCGCCAAGTTTAGTAAGTGTGAATTTTGGTTGAGTTCAGTTGCTTTCCTTGGTCATGTGGTGTCTAGTGAGGGAATCTGAGTTGATTCGCAGAAGATAGAGGCAGTGAAGAACTAGCCTAGACCCACCTTTCCGATAGATATCATAAGCTTCTTGGGTTTGGCTGGTTACTATAGGAGATTTATTGAAGTATTCTCATCCATAGCTTCCCCATTGACCAGATTGACTCAGAAAAATGTTAATTTCCAGTGGTAAGATGAATGTGAAAATTTTTTCCTAGAGTTGAAGACTAGGTTGACCACAACTCCTATTTTAACTCTACCAGAGGGTTTAGATGGTTTTTTTGTGTATTGTGATGCATCCCAAGTCAGCTTGGGTTGTGTCTTGATGTGGCATAGTAAGGTTATCGCTTATGCCTCCAGACAACTTAAGATTCATGAGAAGAACTATCTTACTCATGACTTTGACCTTGCAACAGTTGTTTTTGCCTTAATGATTTAGAGAAACTACTTGTATGGTGTCCATGTAGACGTATTCACAGACCATAAGAGCCTCCAGTATGTGTTCACCCAAAAAGAGTTGAATCTTCGTTAGAGGATATGAATCGAGTTCCTCAAATAGTATGATATGAATGTGCTCTACCATTCAGGTAAGGAAAATATAGTGGTTGATGCCCTCAGCAGACTGTCTATGAGTAGTGTGTCGCATGTTGGGCAAGAAAAGAAGGAATTAGCTAAGGATGTTCATAGGCTAGCTCACTTAGGAGTCTGCCTTACATATATAACAGATGGCAGTGTGGTAGTTCAGAATGGGTCAAAATCTTCTTTTATGGTTGAGGTAAAGGATGAGCAAGACATTGAACCTATCTTACTTAAGTTAAAAGGTGCGGTCCATCAGCAGCGGGTTAAAGTTTTCTCATGGGGGGGGGGAGTTGGTATGCTTCATTACCAGGGTCGCTTATGTGTGCCTAATGTGGATGTGTTGAGATAGTGGATCCTAACATAAGCCCATAGTTCTAGATATTCTATTCATCCCGGTGCCACTAAGATGTACCGTGATCTACGGGAAGTCTATCAGTGGAATGGCATGAAGAAGGACATCACATATTTTGTGGCTAAGTGTCCTAATTTTCAGCAGGTGAAAGTAGAACATCGGAGATCGGGAGGTATGACTCAGGATATTAACTTTCCTACTTGGAAGTGGGAGGTGATTAACATGGATTTCATTATAGGTTTACCTCATACTCGCAGACAATATAACTCTATTTGGGTGGTTGGGGATAGGGTGACTAAATCAACCACTTTCTAGTAGTTAAGACTACAAATTCAGCACAGGATTATGCCAGACACTACACCTGTGAGATAGTCAGGTTGCATGGAGTTCTCTTATCTATCATCTCAGATAGGGGTACTCAGTTTAATCTCATTTCTAGAGATTATTTCAGAAGGGTCTTGGTACTCAGGTAAATCTCAGCACAATATTTCATCTGCAAACAGATGGTCAGGCAGAGCGTACCATTTATACCTTAGAAGATATATTGAGAGCTTGTGAGATTGACTTTAAAGGTAGTTGGAATGCCCAAAGTCGTTAGAAGTCCTATGCAAATGTGAGAAGAAGGGACTTAGAGTTCCAGATTGGTGATTGGGTTTTCCTGAAGCTATCACCCATGAAGGGTGCGATGAGATTTGGCAAGAAAGGGAAGCTCAGTCCGAGATATGTAGGTCCTTACAAAATCCTGAAGAGGATTGGTAATGTGGCTTATGAGTTAGAGTTTCCAGCCGAACTAGCTGCAGTTCATCCAGTCTTCCATGTTTCTTTGTTGAAAAGTGTGTTGGCGATCCAGCATCGATAGTGCCATTAGAGGTTGTAGGCATGAAGGATAGTCTCACCTATGAAGAGGTTTTTATTGAGATTCTTGACCGTTAGGTTCATAGGTTGAGAAATAAGGAGGTCTCTTCAGTAAAATTTCTTTGGAGGAATCAGTCTGTTGAGGGTGCTACTTGGGAAGAAAAAGCAGCCATGATGGCCAAGTACCCCTACCTCTTCCCTTCTGACCCAATTTTCACTTAAGGTAATAGTTCCTCTCCAGCTTCCCAGTTTACTTATGTGTACTTCAGTCTCAATATCTTGTTTCTCCGCTATTCCAGTATTTTCAGCATGCTTTCATATACTTAGCACTCAATTCAGTCAGAATTCAGCTTCTTAGAACTCATTGTAGGGATTGCTGATCTTTTCCTCCAAACTCAGCTTGTTTAGTCTTCATTCGAGGAAGAATGATCCCAAGAGGGAGATATTATAACACCTCGAAAATTCTAAGCCTAGAACCATTCCAGAATCACTAAGTGTAAAACTGTTCAAGTGCTAGTCAGGTCAACGAGCCAGATCCACGAGTCGTGAAATAGTCCACGAGGCATGGACTAGGCTCGTGGAAATCATACTAGAGGCCAGCATATTTGGGGTCAGGTTTACAAGTTGGAATCATGGACCGTGGAACAGTCCACGAGCCATGGAATCCACTCATAGATCTCAGACATGAGGGTCTTCAACCCCTCAAGAACCACGATAGGGTTCTATAAGCCGTGGAAGCATCCACGGACTGTGGTTCCCATTCGTAGAACCTGAGTCGCGAAATTTTTGGCAGATTTCTAATTTAATTCTAGGGGTATTCTAGATTTTTCCTATCTCTTTTAAGGCCTAAGATATGACAGTTAGACTAGCCTAAACTTGATTTTAAGCCTAAAACTACCTAAACCCCCCCTCATTCCCTCAGATTACATCGGTACTTAACAAAATTAGGAGAAAAGAAGTGCTTCTTCCTCTCAAGAACAAGAAGAATGCTCTCCCAAGTTCAGGCCCCAAATCCAAGGATTCTTCTATGGATTCTACCAACAGGTATGTGGGATTTAGTCAATGGGTTCCTTTCACCTATTGAGTCCCTAAATACAGTCAAGTTCTTCAGTTTCAGATTAGTCCTTCGGAACTAGGGTTCCTAAGTTCTAGGAATTTATTGTATCTCAGTTTCCATTGTTGCATATGGAATCCATTACATGTTTCCTTGAGAATCTAGGATCGTTATATATTAAAAATTCTACAACCCTAGCATGTTGTTCATTTCAGTACTTTAACTTCAGGCATGCTAGTCAGATATTTTAGTCAGTTATACTTCATGGTTAGAATGCTATCAGTTTTCAATATTATTATTACACATTCTCAGAATAATTAGTATTTGAGCTATCCAGTATATCAGTTTGTATTTATTACTTGTATATTCGGTTAGGAGTAGGCTTAGAACCAAGAGGAAGAAGGGATGAAGGCTCACCCGTCAGTTTAGGCTGAAACCTTTAGTAGAAGTCCCTAAGTCCTAGAACTATGACACGATTGTAGGTTCTAAAGGGGTTACCCATCAGTTCAGGCTTGACCACCTAGTCTCTAGTTTGACATCAAATTAGTGGATCCATACCCGTTTATGTTTATACCCTCAGAAAGGTATGAACACCCTCTTAGCCAGGGTTATAGGTTGACACCTTAGTTAGCTCAGCTTAGGGTAAGTCAGTTAATAATAGCTCCCACAGTTCAGATTCAGTATTTGCATTGACCTTGTATTCAATATTCAGTTTAGTTCAACATTTTACAGTTCATGTTAAATACTTGGTCATTGCATCCGTGTATCTTTCCGTTTATGTTTCAGTATGTCTTCCATGTTCAATACCTATGTATACAGCTTTGCATATATCTCCCATGCTCAGTACATTCCAAGTACTGACGCATAATTTTGTGCTATATCTTATCATGATGTAGGTTTAGGCACTTAGTATCTAGACCGCGTGTAGTGCAATTCTTCAGTTCCTATACAACAGCTCAGTGGTAAGTCCTCATAGTTCGAGGATGATATATATGCTTATTTATTCAGTAGTCATTTGTAGTTTTGAGGCTTTTAGAGTTAGATGAGGGTTTGTCCTAGCAACTCACTCCAGATAGAGGCTTTGAGACATAGTATTAGTTTCATCTTTTGCAGTCAGAGTCTACGTCAGACTTTTATTATTTTCATATATATATTTAGATAACTATTGGATTATTTTCCAAACTTATTTATTAAACAACTTAGCTTCCGCACAGTTAGTTTTTCATTATGAAATTCTTAGTTATGTTAGACCACAGGGTAGTTTGGGGTCACTTGTGATACTAACAACCATATTGTATCTAGGGGGAAGCCTCAGAGCGTGACACTAAGTTCTCTTCCATTCTCCCAATTAAGTTCCAAAAGACAAGGGGAAGTTTAATTCTCCCAAGCTTCAAGTTAGGGTTCCCACTTAAGTTCTCCATGTTCAAGCTTTAGGTTAAGAAAGCTTCAAGTTCAGTTATGTGGGTATTAAATAAGGGATTTCTTGCACCCTTATGCCCAAAACTCTAGTTCTTATTTGATTTCATGAATTTCTCAAATTAGGGTTCTGACCTAATTTTATGGTTTTTTATAAATTTGTTTTCTCATGTTCTACTATGAATCCTAATTCTAATTACATGATTTGCATGGGTCCTTAAAAGTGATTATGTATCTCATGATTTGAAGGATAATTCTAGCCCAATTTTATATGCATGGATTGTTTTAAGAAAATTGACATGTTTAGACAACATGACCTTATGTATTTGAAGAAATCGCATGCCTAGTTCCTATTTTTATGAAATTCTATAAGATTATGTATTTGAACTAGTACCATGTAAGTCTTCTTGATATGATCTATTATGAAAGATATGACATTCCGATATGTCATCAATGCTCATGAACTATCTTTCAAAATAAGGTTTGTGAGTAGTATGATATCCGGATTTGCCATCATGACTATGAATAAGCTTTGACATATAGATATGTCACATGATATGTGAGACCTATTATTTATTTTAGGAGTAGTATTTTAGCACCGAGCAATGAGGGTTCTAGATAACCCAAGTCTAAAACTACGTTGCCACCGTAGGTTGTCCTTTGTGGCTTATTTTAGGATCCTTATGAATATGATTTAAACCTTGGCTGGTTAGAACAACATTTTTCAGTGTGGGTGTATGACATTAGACTCCATGGTGCTCAACATAGTTTAATGTCGGTTAAGAGAAACTCCCGCAAGCATGATTTTAAGCTACTAAGTTATATGATATTCTATTTAGAAGCTTGGCTTATTGTTTTACGACTCATGTTCAAATTATGATATTTACTTATGATTTCTTTTAATTATGCATGAACCCTATCCTAATCATGGTTTCCAAGTATGCTTTATCATGACATCACATAAGCTCGCATACTCAGTACATCCTATAGTACTGACGCATACTTCTTGTGCTGCATCCTATCACAATGCAGATTCATGGCTAGAGACCGCAGGTTTTTCCAGTTGCAGTTAGTGAGTCCTCATCATTCGAGGACTAGTTATGAGTTTTAAATATCTTTATGACTTTTCTTCAATACTTAAAGTTATCTAGGGTCTTGTCCCAGCAACTCATTATACCAGTTTTAGAAGTTTTTCAAACATAGCTAGATATTCAGTATTTCATATTTAGGATTTGATACTCTTAAACCATGATCGTTATGTTTAGTTAGTTTGCTTACCACTTCAGTTTATGCTTCCACTATTATTATATATGTTATATTTAAATCATGCTAAGACCAAGGGTTAACTAGGGTTCACTTGTGGTCTCAAGTCATGTGTTACCTCTAGGAGGTAGCCTCGGGGCATGACAAACTTGGTATCAGAGCATCAGATTCACGAGTCCTAAGATGTTTGAAAGTCGCATTAAGTAGAGTCTCTATCATAGGTGTGAAGCGTGCCACACATATGAGAGGGAGGCTATGAGATGTTTTATGAAAAACTTCACTTCTTTCATGATCAATATCGTGCGATAGAGTTTAACTCTGTTACTTCTCTCTAATCCAATCTTTATGCATTTTAGATCATACCTCCTCACAGAGCCAATCCCTAAAATGCTAATCCTCCAGTTTCAGACCACGAGGTCACTAATGAAGAGTTCAGGAATGCCATCCACATGTTACTAGTTCTGATAGTGTTGATCTAGCTTCCTATCAACTCAAGGACGTGTCTCACATTTGGTATACTCAGCGGAAGGATGATAGGGGTCAAAATTCAACTCCTGTGACTTAGGAGTGCTTTGAGGGAGCATTTCTAGATAGGTTTTTCTCTAGGGAGTTGAGAGAGGCTAAGGCTAGAGAGTTTGTGAATTTAAGTCAAGGTTTGATATTGGTCCAAGAGTATGGGCTGAAGTTCACTCAGCTTTCTAGGTATGCTCCTTTTGTGGTGGCCGAGCCGAGGACCCAAATGAGTAAGTTTGGTTATGAGGTATCTGACTTGGTAAATATGAAGTGCAGGACCACTATGTTACTAGGGGATACGGATATATCCAGGCTCATGACCTATGCTCAGCAGATTGAGAAAGATAAGTTGAAGGAAACGGCAAGGGAAAACAAAAGGGCAAGGATAGAGAATTTGGGTTTTAGTCATCAGGGGTCCGGAGGTGGACACCGGTCTTCTTTCCAGAAGAGGTCATCAGGACCATTGATATGCCTAAATTACACCTCTAAAAGAAGCATAAAGTGGTCATTGTTCAAATATAGAACCTAACCAAGGTTAGGGTTGATCCCACATGGAATATGGTAGGATCTCGGTCAACTGTGTGCATTCATGCTTTTAGCCATCTTATTTCCCTAAAAGGGGAGGTTTAAGTAATAGTTAGTGTTTGTAAATTATTATGTAATAAGAAATCAGCAAGTATCAATATTGTTGTGATTCAGAGAGAAGATGGACTAGGACTGTGGTCCCCATGAGTTCATAATGCAATAGGCATTGTACTAGCAATCTATTTTGGTGCTTAACATGCAAAATTGGTAAGTTAGGTTCACCTAAATGGTTGGTCCCCTAGATAGATGAATTTCACTACACAACTTGGTCCATCTTCGGGTGTATGCTTTACTAACTGTTATCTTTAACACCAGATTAGCTATTCTTGGATAAGGTCAAGCTATTAGATGAGGGTTGATAGCCTCAAATCTCCGTTGTAACCAACTCTTTTCCCATTCATTACCTTCTTGGTCCGGCAAGTAAGAATAAGGTGAGTTCTAACGTTGGCCACCGTTAAAAAGAAATCAAAATGAAGGGAAGAACATTACATGCATAAATACCATCCTAGAATTACTAAGTACTTTGCCTATTTTTTTAATCCTTCATGGTTCCCACAACCCCAGTTGTGGCTTTAGCTATTTATGTTCATAAGTAAACAATAAAAAGTTGTTGAAGAATTCATGATCATATACTTACAAGAAAAAGTAGAGAAATCCAAAAACTTGAATAATTTAAGAAGAATCAAGAATCAAGAACCAATGAATATGTTAATCTCTCAAAACCAAGAACAAATCAATACCAAGTGTTTACGATTTTGTTTCCTACAAAATATAGAGCATAAAAACGTAAAAGAAAATCTAGGAAAGATATTTATAGACATTAGAAATCCTATTCTACACAAATAAGGAAAACTAGATTCGTCAACTTCCACGAGTGCCATCCATAATTCGTGGATTAATTCACGACTCGTGGACTGGCCTTATGTATCTTGGGCTTTTTACTCATCCTCAGATGAATTTCCATGAACATGCATCACAATTCATGGATAGGTCCACGACTCATGAAAACCTCTCGTGGATCTTGGGCTTTTGCTCCTCCTCTGATTAGGTTCCACGAGTAGGCAACACAACTCTTGGATGTGTCCATGACTCATGAAAAACTATCGTGAATCTCTACTTCTGGGTACCTCTACAACATTCATTCCACGATTGACTTCCACAACTCGTGGATACTTTCACGACTCGTAGAGTGGAGTCGTGGAACTCAGTTCTAGCCTATTTTGTAGTCTTTTCTCTAGACTTAGCCTTTGAACCTCATTTTCCTGCATAACACTCAAAAACACATCAAAACTACTAAAAATTGCTAAATAACATACTCTAACTCTAAGTTTTAAGCATAGAAAGTGCCGCAAAACTACAACACATCAATCATTACCATCATCAACTAGTGCTCCTACTCAGGCACCCAGGCCTAGGCATGATCAGGTAGGAAAAGGATCAGGTTCTCAGTCATAGAGAAGTGTTACAAAGGGGGATTTGATGTGCCGCCATTGGACGGCACATTTGACTCCTTTAAACTAAGAATAACCGTAAGTTCTCAAGCAACCGTCGTTGTTTTTGATATTTTATATTATGTTTGCAGGAAAGAGAGACAAACATAGAAACGAAAGGAAATACGAGCAAAAAGACCCTCTGGATAAGAGTGACGGCCACCGTGACGGCCAGTCACCAAGGTGACGGTCCGTCAACTTGGCCGTCAAGTGAGGCAGCAACACTGCCTAGTGGTGATGCCCACCGTGACGGCCAGTCACCAAGGTGATGGTCCGTCAACTTGGCCGTCAAGTGAGGCAGCACCACTGCCTAGTGGTGACGGCCACCGTGACGGCCAGTCACGCCTGTGATGGTCCGTCAGGGTGGGCCGTCAACGCGACGCGGATTCTGAATGTTTTATTTTTGGACTTAATTTCCTGCACTATTATAAATACCCTGTGTTAGGGTTATTTTATTATTCATTATTAAATAGTTCTAGGATATTTTTGAGCAAGTTTTTGGAGAGAAAAACACGTACAAACACGTTTTTCTCCTTCTTCTTCATCATCTTGTTCTTCCATTGATCTTGGGATCTTGGTTTTCTTGTTCTTGGATAATTGAAGCATTGTGTTCATTATATTATAAGAATCTTTTCTCTTTATTATGAATATGATTTTCTTCTCTTCTCCTAATAGCATGAGTAACTAACTTCCTACAACTAGGGTTGTGGGAGCCATGGAAAAGTAGCAATATAGATTCCGGGTAGCGTCGGGTTCAATATTTATGTTGTCACGTTGTTAATCATTCATTATTAACATTTTCTAGTGGTTGCAAACATTATAACATGCCTAGGTTTAATTTGCTTGAGTAAAGAGATTAAAACCGGGAAATTTGATTAACTACGAGGATTCGAGACTACCACTTCTCGTCTTATGATTAATGCTGTAACTAGATTAATCTACTTGATGTTTAGGATTGAAATATAAAAGCTCACCTTTTCAAGTTAGAGAGAATTGAAAAGGAAATTCGTCTATTTGGTTGAGAAACGTTTAGATGATACCATTAATTCAATCACATCGTGACATGCACATAGAAAGAACCCGGTTAAGCTTTGAGTCGACATTGTTACGACGCCATGGTGAACACTTCCCTAGTTCACTCTCATATTGATTATTCATCGTACATTATTATTTGTTTTGATCAAATATTGTCACACAAACCCCCTATTTACCGGAAACTATTGATTACTAGTCATCTAATTCACTAACGACTTAATTTGCACCTTATTCCCTGTGGGATCAACCCCAACCTTAGTTGGGTTCTATATTTGACGACGACCGCTTACGCTTCGTAATTGGATTTGTAATTTGGGCGTATCAAATTTTGGCGCCGTTGCCGGGGACTACGGTTGTTTATTAAGTCCGGCGTGTTTATTTGACTCTTAGTCATATTTCCTGCTTTTACTTTTATTTGTTGTTTTTGTTGTTACAGGGTACATAGTTGTGCATGCCAAGTACCCGACGCTCGGGTGAACCAATATTACCTTACGATCCCGAGCTTGCAAAAACGATAAGGCGAAACATGAATGAACAACAACAAGAGGCAGCGAGACTCGCTGCAGCACAGCAAGCCCAACAACGTTTGAATGCTGGTGGTCTTGAGGTCGACATTGAGTTGAATGATGAGGAGGTCAACTTAGATGGAGTTGGTGCCACGGGCGCTATTGCGTTTCCTCCGCTAGCACCTGGGGCTAAGTTCAACATCACTAGCACAATGATTCAGCTGTTGAATTTGAGAGTAGTGTTCCGTGGTGTTGCTGGTGACGATCCAAACCGGCATCTGATGAATTTTGTGGGTATCTGTAAGTCGTTCGAATTGCCTAGAGTAAGTCAGACAGCGATCAGGCTCAGGTTGTTTCCATTGTCTCTGTCTGATGAGGCAGCGTTATGGTTGACAGAGCTAACCCCCGACTCTATCACAACCTGGGGAGAGTTGAAAGGAGCTTTCCTAGAAAGGTTCTGTCCTCCCTCTAGGATGATACAGTTGAGGGATGAAATTAGCAACTTCAGACAACAACCTCATGAGGCATTACATGAGACTTGGTTGCGGTTCAAAAAGAAGCTGACACAATGCCCTAACCATCAGTTGACCGACAATTTTCTGATGCAGACATTTTACAGGGCATTAAATTCGGCTACCAAGCCGACACTTGATAATGCAGCAGGTGGAGCGTTTATGGGTCTCACTTTTATCGATGCCACAGCTATTCTGGACCGGCTCACTAAAACCAACAGGGCCTGGCATACACGGGATACAGAGGTAGCAGCTAGCACTTATGCAGTTGGTATGTCAGCAGAGCAGCGCAGGAAAGAGGAAGAGCGGGACTAAGACATGGCCCATCTGAAGACGCAAATGGACCTACTGACAAAGCATTTGTTGTCAAGAGGTATTGAGAAAGTGAAAGCTGTGGGTTCCCAAGGTAGAGCAGCAGAGTTTGAACCTGATGAGGAGGCAAATTATTTGGGTGGTTTCCAGGCCAATGGTCAGGGAAACCAAGGTCGGAACTATCAAAGAGACAACTACTATGAAAAAGCTGGCTACAGAGATCGCGATCAAGGGAACTGGAAGAATAAAACTGATGGAGGTGGGTTGTATGTACCACCTGGTAATCGGGAAAGAGCGAGCACCGAGACAGGGACGTCCAAACTAGAGAACATGATGGCTAAGATGCTGCTGAAGGTGGAATCTACCGACTCTGCGGTAAAGGAGATGAGAACTGAATTATCAACAATGAGTCAGGTAATGGATTCACATTCCATCTCGATCAATCAATTAGAGCAGCAAGTGGGTCAAATCTCGGCGTCTCTAAATCAAAGGAAGACAGGTACCTTGCCGAGTGACACCATTCAAAACCCGAGGAAAGACGGGAGCTGTATGGTGATCACTACGAGAAGCGGTAAAACATTATCGGAATCACATCCGGTAATTCAGACTCAGGAAGGTGATGTTGCGGATGACAATGTGATAGAGGATGCTACCCAAAGGTGCACGGATAAAAGCAAGGAAGTTGAAAAGCTTCCAACTATGATGCCGCGGCCACCACCTCCTTGCCCACAACGGTTGAAGAAGAAAGTGGAAGATAGCAAGTTCCTGAATTTCATGACCATGCTCAAGCAGATATCAGTGAATATCCCATTGGTGGACGCTCTTGAACAAATGCCCGGATATGCCAAGTTCATGAAGGACTTGATTACCAAGAAGAGGTCAGTGAGCTTTGAACCAGAAGATAACCTCCACCATTGTAGTGCTATTTCTTCAAGATCGTTAGTGGAAAAGAAGGAAGATCCAGGTGCTTTTACTGTTCCCTGTACTATTGGGAAATTCAACTTTGAAAAAGCCTTGTGTGATCTTGGTGCTAGCATCAATTTGATGCCGCTAGCAATCTATAAACAATTGGGTTTGGGAGTGCCCAAACCAACTACCTTGAGGGTGCTAATGGCTGACCGTTCAGTAAAGCGACCGGTGGGAATATTGTCTGATGTGCTGGTAAAGGTTGGTAAGTTTATATTCCTGGCTGACTTTGTGATCTTAGATTGCGAAGTGGACTTTGAAGTTCCCATAATCTTGGGACGACCATTGTTAGCCACTGCAAGAGTGTTGGTCGACATGGAAAGAAACGAACTGACATTCAGATTAAACAATGAATTGGTCAAGTTTGATGCGTGTAAAGTGATGAAGCCACCAAGAGACATGAGAGTGGTCTCGGTTATAAATGGTGTTGATGAAGCCCCTGCGGATGTGCATATTGAGGAGAAGGGTCCTGTCGAGACTCTAGCTGTTGTGAGAATGATGCTGCGAGAAGAGAAACCTACAGAGGAAGGTGGTGAGAATAAATCAAGAAAAAGAAAACACCGCAAGAAAACCAGCAAAGGAAAAGAGTTAGAAAGAGTAAAGAAGTTGTCGCGACTAGCTGCGGAGCCGATAAAAGAGAAAGTTGGAGCTCAACGGGATAGGGTAGCTGGCACCTATTCCATCGATTTTGCCTGCTTTGGAGACCCTAGCGGTCTCCAACATCATGCCAGACTCTGAGTCCTATGGGCGTCACAGGTATTCCTTTCTCTCACAGTTTTAGCTTTCACATGTATGCATTGGGGACAATGCATGAGTCTAAGTTGAGGGTGCTGGGACACCTGTGAGTCTTTCACCACCGAGGGTTTTTGTTGCCGTGTTTCTTTTCCCTCCGGTGTGCTATCTAGTAGAACCGGCATGTTTAGGTTGTCGTTTAAATTTTGGTCATGTTGTGATGTCTATAGCAAGCATGGCTTTTTGAAAGTTGAACTAAAAGGAGCCCCCTCTGAAAATTGATTATTTTTTTACTTATGTTTGAAACGATTGACTGTTCTGGATCCTTGGATGTCATTGTGTAGTTGTGATTGTAGTAATTATGCTTAAGTCGAGCTGATGTTTTGATAGTTGGTAGTGGTATGGTTTCTTGGTGCCAAGTGTGTGTGAGCGTACTGTTATAAAGTCTTACTCTGTGCATGCATCTAGAACTTGCCCGGTCTATTTTGTTAAGTTTGAAGTTGGTTGCTTAGGAAAGGATCACAGGCCCTTTTTGTGTGCAGTCCACTTAGCCTATAAGACCGTCCAAATGTAAATAATCCCTTTGATCCCTGTTTGAGCCATAATTGACCCTATTCTTTCATTAACCTGTCACCGCTCCTTTTTAACTTTGAATCCCTATTTTGGCCCTGGTCCTTCCTTGGACATCGTGCTCCTCAACTCAGGCAATCAGCCTAAGTTGAGGGTGGCTACTATAGAAGTAAATGATAAGAAAAATAAGATGGATAAGATTGGTTGTGGATAGAATGAAAATGTCCGGTGTGTGTCTAAGAAAAGAAAGAAAAAGAAACCAAAAGAGCTGAAAAAGAACGAAAAAGAGATAAAAAGAATTGTCAAAATAAAGAGGCCGCACCTGTAGCTAGAAAGAAGGGAATAAAAAGGTGAATAAGGATGGACAGATTAAAGTTAAGTGGAAATAGTAGGTCGGTGATTCCAAGGAGGGTTTAGTCACTATTCCCCAAACGTATCCTACCTGCACCCGAAGCCTCATTACAAGCCAAAACAAGTCCTGTAGTGATCCTGAGCGGCTTTCTGAAAAACTGAAATAGAATAGTAAGGGCAAGCTTATGGCATCGCATGTGCATTGTTTGAAATCGTTTGTGAGTGTGAGCGCCTTACCTAGTCCCAAATATTGTGTGTGGGACTTCTTTGTGGTGAGGGCACCAAGATTTCTGTATTGTCTATTGACTATTAGGATAGCTGCGCGTGTGTATGTAGAACATTCTATCATATCGGAATGACAATGTTTGGATCCTTGCAAGTTAACGTTTCATACATTTGTGTGCTACTAGGGGGCTTGGTTTGAAAATTTAATGAACTGTTGAAGGGCCATGATTTGCTAGTAACACGAGTTTATTTTCTTAGTTGAGTCGTCTTATTGTTTTTCTTTTATGTCATGTTGCTTGAGGACAAGCGAACGTCTAAGTTGAGGGTGTTGATGTGCCGCCATTCTATGGCACATTTGACTCCTTTAAACTAAGAATAACCGTAAGTTCTCAAGCAACCATCGTCGTTTTTGATGTTTTATGTTATGTTTGTAGGAAAGAGAGACAAACATAGAAACGGAAGGAAATACGAGCAAAAAGACCCTCTGGATAAGAGTGATGGCCACCGTGACGGCCAGTCACCAAGGTGACGGTCCGTCAACTTGGCCGTCAAGTGAGGAAGCAACACTGCCTAGTGGTGACGGCCATCGTGACGGCCAGTCACCAAGGTGACGGTCCGTCAACTTGGCCGTCAAGTGAGGCAGCACCACTGCCTAGTGGTGACGGCCACCGTGACGGCCAGTCACGCCTGTGACGGTTCGTCAGGGTGGGCCGTCAACGCTACGCGGATTCCAAACGTTTTATTTTTGGACTTAATTTCCTGCACTATTATAAATACCCTGTGTTAGGGTTATTTTATTATTCATTATCAAATAGTTCTAGGATATTTTTGAGCAAGTTTTTGGAGAGAAAAACACGTACAAACACATTTTTCTCCTTCTTCTTCATCATCTTGTTCTTCCATTGATCTTGGGATCTTGGTTTTCTTGTTCTTGGATAATTGAAGCATTGTGTTCATTATATTGTAAGAATCTTTTCTCTTTATTATGAATATGATTTTCTTCTCTTCTCCTAATAGCATGAGTAACTAACTTCCCACAACTAGGGTTGTGGGAGCCATGGAAAAGTAGCAATATAGATTCCGGGTAGCGTCGGGTTCAATATTTATGTTGTCACGTTGTTAGTCATTCATTTTTAACGTTTTCTAGTGGTTGCAAACATTAGAACATGCCTAGGTTTAATTTGCTTGAGTAAAGAGATTAAAATCGGGAAATTTGATTAACTACGAGGATTCGAGACTACCACTTCTCGTCTTATGATTAATGCTGTAACTAGATTAATCTACTTGATGTTTAGGATTGAAATATAAAAGCTCACCTTTTCAAGTTCGAGAGAATTGAAAAGGAAATTCGTCTATTTGGTTGAGAAACGTTTAGATGATACCATTAATTCAATCACATCGTGACATGCACATAGAAAGAACCCGGTTAAGCTTTGAGTCGACATTGTTACGACGCCATGGTGAACACTTCCCTAGTTCACTCTCATATTGATTATTCATCGTACATTATTATTTTTTTGATCAAATATTGTTCACACAAACCCCCTGTTTACCGAAAACTATTGATTACTAGTCATCTAATTCACTAACGACTTAATTTGCACCTTATTCCCTGTGGGATCGACCCCAACTTTAGTTGAGTTCTATATTTGATGATGACCGCTTACGCTTCGTAATTGGAGTTGTAATTTGGGCGTATCAGGCTTCCTACCTTGTTTGCAATAAGTGTGAGAAGAGTCACCCTGGAGATTGCCTTTATGGCATAGGTGGATGCTTTTGGTGCAGACTAATTGGTCATAGGATCAAGGATTGCCCTTCATCCAAGAAAGGAAATAGAGGTGTCAGGACTCAGTCTACTTCAGTAGCTCCAGCAGGTCATACAGCTCAGCAGGGTACCACTTATGGCTTAGGTGGCAGTCAATGCTAGAACCGTCTCTATGCCATATCATCCTGCCAAGATGAGGAGGACTCACCTGATGTAGTCACTGGTATGTTACAAGTTTTCTCCTTTGATGTTTATGCTTTGTTGGACCCCATAGCTTCCTTGTCTTTTGTGACCCCTTATGTTTCTTATAAGTTTGAAGTCAGACTTGAACAACTCTTAGAACCCTTTTATATCTCTATTCCTGTTGGTGAGTCAGTCCTAGCCAAGAGAATTCACAAAAATTATCCTATCTTAGTCCTTTATAGAGTCACCTCGACCGATCTAGTAGAGTTGGAGATGACTGATTTTGATGTTATTCTTGGTATGTATAGCTTTCATGCATGTTATACCACTATTGATTGTCAAACCATAGTAGTCAGCTTCAAGTTTCCAAATGAGCCTGTCTTAGAGTGGCAGGGTAGTCCTTCATCCTCAAAGGGTTATTTCATATCATATCTCAAGGCTAGGAAGATGATTTCTAAGGGTTATGTCTATCATATAGTTCGGGTCATGGATTCAGAGTACGAAACCCCATCTCTCCGGTCAGTTCCTATAGTAAATGAATTCCCAGATGTGTTTCCTAAGGATCTTCTCGAAGTTCCTTCGGAAGGGGAGATTGACTTAGGGATAGACCTTCTCCCAGATATATAGCCCATATCCATTCCTTCTTATAGGATGGCCCCCGTTGAACTTAAGGAACTGAAGGATCAGTTGAAAGATCTCCTAGATAAAGGCTTCATCAGACCCAAAATCTCTCCTTGGGGTGCTCATGTCATTTTCGTGCGTAAGAAAGATGGTTCTCTCAGAAGCCAGTTGAACAAGGTCATAATCAAGAATAAGTATTCCATCCCTAGGATTGATGACTTGTTTGACCAGCTTTAGGGTGCCAGCTACTTCTCCAAAATTGACCTTTGATTCGGTTATCATCAACTCAGAGTTAGAGAGTGTGACATTCCGAAAACAGCCTTCAGAATTCCATATGGTCACTATGAATTTGTTGTTATGTCTTTTGGACTAATGAATGCTCCTGCAGCCTTTATGGATTTGATGAAAAGGGTGTTCAATAGTACTGGATATGTTCATGATTATTTTCATTGATGACATTATTATTTACTCTCGGAGTAAGGAGGAGCATGCAAATCACTTGAGGGTAATATTGTAGACTCTCAACGATCATCAGTTGTTTGCTAAGTTTAGTAAGTGTTAATTTTGGATGCAGTCTGTTTCTTTTCTGAGTCATCTAGTATCTAAGGAGGGCATTCTAGTAGATTCGCAAAAGATAGATGAAGTAAAGAACTGGCCTAGACCCACTTCCCCGATAGATATCAGGAGCTTTTTTAGGTTTGGCTGGTTACTACAGAAAATTCGTGGAAGGGTTTTCATCCATAGCTTCCCTATTGACCAAATTAACTCAGAAAAAAGTTAAGTTTTAGTGGTCTGATGAATGTGAGAAGAACTTTCAGGAATTCAAGACTAGGTTGACCACAACTCCAGTTTTGGCTCTACTAGAGGATCTAGATGGCTTTGTTGTGTATTGTGATGCTTCTAGAGTTGGTTTGGTTTTTTTTGATGCAGTGTGGTAAGGTGATTGCTTATGCTTCTTAACAACTTAATATTCATGAGAAAAAATACCCGACTCATGATCTTGAGTTAGCAACAATGGTTTTTTCTTTGAAGATTTGGAGACACTACTTGTATGGTGTCCATATGGATGTGTTTACTGACCATAAAAGCCTCCAGTATGTGTTCACTCAGAAGGAATTGAATCTTTATCGAATGAGGTGTCTTGAGCTTCTTAAGGATTATGACATGAGTGTGATTTACCATCCGGGTATGGCCAATTTAGTGGCTGATGCACTTAGTAGGTTGTTTATGGGTAGTGTGTCACTGGTTGAGGACGAAAGGAAGGAGTTTGCTAAGGATGTTCATAGGCTTACTCAATTAGGATTTTACCTTATAGATTCAGTGGATGGTGGTGTGATAGTTCAGAATGGGTCAAAATCTTCTTTGGTAGTTGAGGTAAAAGAGAAGCAAGACAGTGATCCTATTTTGCACCAATTGAAGGGTGCAGTCCTTCAGGAGAGAGTAGAGGTTTTATCCCGGGGGGAGATGGTATGCTTCGCTATCAGGGTCGATTGTGTGTTCCATATGTGGATGGTTTGAGACAATAAATTTGACAGGGGCTCATAGTTCCAAGTATTCTATCCACCCTAGTGCCACCAAGATGTACTGTGACCTACGAGAAGTCTATTGGTGGAATGGCGTGAAGAGTGACATTGCAAATTTTATGGCTAAGTGTCCCAACTGTCAATAGGTGAAGGTAGAACATCAGCGACTGAGTAGTATGACTCATGATATTGACCTTCCTACTTGGAAGTGGGAAGTGATTAATATGTATTTCATTACAGGCTTACCTCGTACTCGCAGACAACATGATTCTATTTGGGTGATTGTAGACAGGATGACTAAGTCATCCCACTTCTTGGCTGTCAAGACTACTGATTCAGCAAAGGATTATGCCATGATCTACATTTGTGAGATAGTGATATTGCATGGGATTCCCTTGTCTATCATCTTAGATAGGGGTACTCAGTTTACATCCCAGTTTTGAAAGTCATTTCATAAGGGTCTTGGTACTCAGGTTAATCTTAGCACAACTTTTCACTCGCAGATAGATGGACAAGAAGAGCGTACCATTTAGACCTTAGAGGATATGTTGAAAGCTTGTGTGATTGATTTCAAGGTTAATTAGGACGATCACTTACCTCTTATTGAGTTTGCCTACAATAACAACTTTCATCTAGCATTCAGATGGCTCCCTATGAGGCACTTTATGGGTGGAGGTGTAGATCACCTATTGGTTGGTTTAAGGTAAGTAAAGCATCCTTGATAGGTCCAGATTTAGTTCATGATACTATGGAGAAAGTTTAGCTTACTAGGGAGATGTTGAAAATTTCCCAGAGTCAAAATAAATCCTATGCAAATGTGAGAAGAAGGGACTTGGAGTTTGAGGTGGATGATTGGGTGTTTTTGAAAGTGTCACCCATGAAGGGTGTGATGAGGTTTGGTAAGAAGGGGAAGCTTAATCTCTGGTTTGTAGGTCCCTACAGGATTCTGAGGAGAGTTGGTAATGTGGCTTATGAGTTAGAGTTGACAGCCGGGTTAGCATCGGTTCACCCAGTCTTCCATGTCTCTTTGTTGAAGAAGTGTGTTGGCGATCCAATCTTGATTATGCCTTTATAGAATGTGGATGTGAAGGATAGCCTCACTTATGAAGAAGTCCCCATTAAGATTCTTGATCATCAGGTTCGAAGGTTGAGGAACAAGAAAGTCACTTCAGTGAAGCTTCTTTAGAGGAACCAGTTAGTTGAGGGAGCTACTTGGGAAGCAGAAGCAGCCATGAAGACCAAGTACCCTAATCTCTTTCCTTCCGATCCAGTTTCAGCTTGATTTAATAGTTTCCTCCTTAGTATGTCCCTTCGATTCGATTCCATCAGCCTTTCCCATGATCTTAGCATGTATTCATGTTTTACGAAGTTAGTTCATTCATGTTTTAAGTCAAACTCGCTCATTATGCCTATACTTCAGCTTTCCATGTTCTGTTGGTTGGTATTGCAACTTTTTCTCTAAACTTTGCTTACTTAGTCTTTATTCGAGGAAGAATGATTCAAAGGGGGAGATATTGTAATACCCCAGAATTTGAACCAACTTTTAAACTTGGATTTCTGAGAAAATTAAAGTTCCCTGGGTTCACAAGCCTAAACTATGAGTCGTGGATTAAAACACGGGCCATGGAAAGGACTAGTGGAATCCAACATGCATAGTCCTTTCTCTGTTCTGAAAACACGACAGGGATCCACGGGTCATGGATCAAACCATGGACCATGGTTTCCCCTCGTGGAAATCAGACTAAGGGTTATATATTTCCTCAGGAACCACGAACAAGTTCTATAGACCGTGGATGCTTCCACAGACCGTGAAACCTATATGTGGAAATCAGACCCGCAGACTATCATTTGGCTTAGGAACCACGACCATAAACCATGAGGTCTGGTTCCACCTATGGGTCATAGATGGGGTCCATGGAACCTGAAGTCGAGTCTCTTTAGCAGTTTTCTAAGTTTATTTCCTAAGGGTATTTTTATAATTTTTCACTCTTTTAACTCCTAAGTTAAGTCATTTTAGGTAAAATTAGAAGGGTTTTATTCCCACTTAGCCTAAGTTCTCTTCCATTCTCCCAATCAAGTTCTAAAAGAGGAAGAAAAGTTCTGTCACGCCCCGAGCCTACACCCTGGATGCGACATGGTGCTTAGAGTCACAAGTGACCCAAGCTAACCCATGGCCTGGCATACTGCTGAGATAAAGACTGAAAGTAAATACAGAAGTTGAAATGTGCTGAGCTCTTTTTTAAATATTATAACATAATGAACTATTATAAACTGATATACAATATCATTTGGAAACTGATACAACTGAGTGATTGACTGTCTATGAAGCCTCTACTAACACTGAACTACAGTTAGCCGGGACATGACCCCCATCTATCTTTAATCAATGTATAAACAATTGAAATAATCGCTATAACCATTAACTAACTGGAGTTCCCAGAAAAGGAGAACTCGATCTCTGCTGACTAGAAGCTGTGATCCATCTGACCATGATCCTGGGAGCTAGCACTGAGATATACATCATAAAATGATGCAGCACAAGAAAGGTATGCAGTCAGTACTTTAAATATACTGAGCATGTGAGATATGCACTTACTATAAATCATGAGAAGATACATGGATACTGAAAGCATGGCTAAAAATCTGGCTAAGTATAATATATGAAGTGCATAAGTCAAAGTTGTATAATATAGACTCTTCTGAAAAGAATGTAGATCATGTTGCTGGACTGAAACTGTGAGATTATGAGGTTTAAAGATAGGTAAACCTGTTACTTAGGATTTCATGGACTAAAAGATAAAGTATGTCTATAAATCATGGACTAGTGCAACTGAGCTTAAATTCATGTTTAAAGTAAAATCCTTAGGGAGTTTCTTCTATTGAGCATGCTCAAATTACTAATATAGTGTACTGAATGCAAGCTGAAAGGTATAAGCTAATGCAATGACCAAGTATATAAACATGCAACTGTATAATACTGAACTGAACTGAATAACTGAATACAAGGTCATGCAATAATGAATATGGACTGTGGGAGCTACTATTAACCGACATACCCCAAGCTGAGCTAACTATGGGGCCAACCTATAACCCTGACTAAGAGGGTGTACATACCTTGCCAAGGGTACAAACAAATTACACGTGGATCCACTAAACTGATATCCACAAGGGATAGGGATGTACAACCTAATCTGACAGCTGACTCCTTTAATACCTATGGTGGCGCCGTAGTTCTGGGACTTAGGGACTTCTACTAAAGGTCTCAGCCTAATCTGACAGCTGAACCTTCATCCCTTCGTCTGCTCGGTGCTAAGCCTACTCCTAACTGAATATAAAGCTATGGATGCAACTGAAATATTGGATAGTTCAAAGTACTGATATTATCTGAGAATGCAACTATTACTGAGACTGAGGCATTCTAATCATGTAATTCTAACTGACTGAGTACCTGACTTATGATGCATAAGGATGATCTATATCATGTGACATATCTAAATGTCATACTAATCATGATTGATGGCATATCTGTATACCATGCTAATCACAAACCCTACTAAGTTCATCATCATTGATGGCATATGTTGAAAGTCCATATTTAAAATATATTCTTGTAAAACATACTGAAGGTAAACTAAAGCCTGCTAAATCATGCATAGCTCTATCTTACTAAAATAACTAGACTGGAGTAATTAGAAATCATGAATGCTTGTCCGGAAGCAAAACCCATAGTTAAAATCATCATGCAAAAACTTAAACTTGTTTAGACAGAATGCTGACTAGCTGAACTAGATTCTGAAAAGAGCACTGAATTTGGAGAAGTTTAGAGACAGCCTGTAGACTGAAAACAGGCTAATTTCATACTTAAAATTGAATGCTAGAAATCTAGGTTAAATTCTGAAGAAAACCAATTCTCATGAAAATCCTACTATTCCAGGCTAGATTCTTGGTTTCTTAGAGTTCTTATAAAAGATCTTGCAAGTCATTGAAAACATGGAGCAAATCTTCTAAAATAGGTTATAATTCATGTAGAAATCATAAGGACTGAATTCTGTAAAATTTAGCATGATTGGGTAAGAACCCTAGTTTCTAACATCATAAATTTGAAATAGAGGACTGAGGTTTTAGGCATAAGGGTGAACTAAACCCTTACTGAATACTCAAATACCTGGTCGTAGAAGATTCTTGAACTTGAACTGAGGTTTGAAGCTTTGGAGAAGAACCCTAGGTCTGAACTTTGGAGAAGAGCGTTCTTTTCTTCTTGAAACTGACTTGAGAGGAAACTGACTTGTTTTGAGGTTTTGACTTAATGAAAATAAGCCTAAAGCTATTTATAATCAGAGCTAAAAGAAAAAGGAATAGTCTGAAATACCCCTAAGAAACTAAATTAAAAGCTGCTAAAATTTCTCAGAATATCAAATCACAGATTGGTTGATGGACCGTGGTTTTGAATGATGGACCATTAAATGACCCGTGGTTCTATCCCTGAGTTTTGGGGTTCTCTGAAGGTGATTCCACGAGTTTACAGGACGGACCGTCATTTGAAATGATGACGCGTGAAGTCACCCATGGAAATCTGGAAGAAAGGCTGAAAATTGACAAACCACGGGTCATACTATGGACTGTGGTTTTGGTCTACGGGTCGTGAACCAACTCGTCATTTTAAAGGTGAAAATTTTAAGTTGCAGATCTATTTTTATGAGTCACAGTACAGACCGTGGTTCAGAACCACGGTTCGTCATTTGCATCCGTAGTCACTGGCAGTGCTGCAGTAAACTGCCTATAACTTTTTATTTCAGACTAAATTAATGCACGGTCGATGGCGTTGGAAAGAAGACTCAAAAACCTTTAATTTGGTGGGTAGTAGGACATCTAACTTTTCATATTTTAGGAGGTGTGATCATTTGAAGATGGCACTAGTTTAGTCTCACATGACAACTTCTTTAGTTGGGGTGCTTTCAGCTTAACTTGCTTATAGGAGTTTCTTATGAATATGATTCACATCTAAAGCACTCACCACACTAGGAAGATGATCATTACACTCATGGAAATGGTTTGGGTCTTAGCTTATAATTTTTTGGGTGTTACAAGTTCAGTTCTCCCAAGCTTCAAGTTAGGGTTCCCACTCAAGTTCTCCATATTCAAGCTCTAGGTTGAGAAAGCTTCAAGTTCAGGTATGTTAGTATTCAATAAGGGATTCTTTTCATCCTTATTCCCAAAACCCCAAGTTCTTATTTGATTTCATAAATTTCTCAAATTAGGGTTCTTACCCAATTTCATGGTTTTCTATAAATTTATTTTCTCATGTTCTACTATGAATCCTAATTCTAATTACATGATTTTGCATGGGTCTTTACAAGTGATTATGTATCTCATGATTTGAAGGATAACCCTAGTCCAATTTTATATGCATGACTTGTTTTAAGAAAATTCGCATGTTTAGATAACATAACCTTATGTATTTCAAGCAATCGCATGCCTAGTTCCTATTTTTATGAAGTTCGTTAAGATTATGCATTTGAACTAGTGCCATAAAAGTCTTCAAGATATGATATATTATGAAATATATGACACCCCGACATTCCATCAATGCTCATGAACTATCTTTCAAAATAAGGTTTGTGAGTAGTATGACATCTGGGTTTGCCATCATGACTATGAATAAGCTTTCACATCTAGATATGTCACATGATATGTGAGCACTATAATTTATTTTGAGAGTAGTATTTAGCACCGAGCGATAAGGTTTCTAGATAACCCAAGTCCAAAAATATATTGCCACTGTAGGTTACCCTTTGTGGCTTATTTCAGGATCCTTAAGAACATGGTTCTAACCTTGGCCGATTAGGACAACCTTTTTCGTTGTGGGTGTATGACACTGGACTCCATGGTGCTCAATATGGTTTAATGTTGGTTAAGAAAAACTCCTGCAAGTATGATTTTAAGCTACTAAGTTATATGATATTCTATTTTGAAGCTTGGCGTATTATTTTACGACTCATGTTCAAATTATGATATTTACTTATGATTTCTTATAAATATGCATGAACTCAATCCTAATCATGATTTCCAAGTATGTTTTATCATGACATTGCATAAGCTCGCATACTCAATACATCCTATAGTACTGATATATACTTCTTGTGTTGCATCCTATCATGATGCAGATTCAGGCTCTCTCTCCTAGATTCATGGCTAGAGACCGCAGGTTTTCCAGTCGTAGTTGGTGAGTCCTCATCATTCGAGGACTAGTTATGAGTTTTAGATGTCTTTATGACTTTTCTTCAATACTTAGAGTTAACTGGGGTCTTGTCCCATCAACTTATTATGTGAGTTTTAGAGGCATTTTAGACATAGCTAGATATTCAGTATTTCATGTTTCGAATTTGGTACTCTTAGACCATGATCATTATGTTGAGTTAGTTTGCTTACTACTTTAGTTTATGTTTTGGCTATTATTATCTATGTTATGTTTAAGTGATCACTTGTGGTCCCGGATCCCGTGTTATGTCTAACGGGTATCCTCACGGCGTGATAGATGAGGTGCTAGAAGTAGTAAATCTTATATTTCTATCAACTAGGTTCTCTTAGCTAGAGCCATCAGAAAGTAAAAGGATGCACAAGAGCTTGAGAGGAGCCCACTGGTGCGTCTAAGTCTATCAATTCAAAAGGATATATCCTTACTCATATAAATCATGCAGTAAGCAAATAGTAGAAAGTGCTCCCATATATCTTCCAGAACTTTGTTGCTAATAACACCCTTGAGAGGGGAAAGTGTATACCTAGGTCCTTGGGTAGTGTTGCCACCCAACAAATGTTGTGATTTTGGATGTTGTATTATAATCCATGAGTAGTAGAATGAACCTAGAGACATAAATATGAAGTCAAAAGTGTAGTAGCCTAGAGGGGAGGGTGATATTTGATTGGAGTATGTATTTAGAGTTGTGTTTTATTAGATAGGTAATGGGATGATACATCCCTTGGTGTGGATTAATGTGTAGTAAGTTATTATGCTAGTATAGACCAGGCATATGATGTGAATGAAGGCTGATAGTATGAGAGTGATAAGGATAAATTTGTGGGATTTATCTAGTAGGCATGATATAGTATAATGCAAGAAGTTAGCTTGATAACCTGCAACTAGTGTAAATATATGAGCATGAGTTACATGTGTGGGCTAGAGAAGAATAGATAATTTTTTAGCCTCATAGTATAGGCTTTAAATCCACTTAGTTTGGTGGACAGAGGTCTAGATGTATGATGTTGATAATATAGTGAGAATAAGAACCCTACAGTGTTAACCTTAAAGGCAAAGGGGAAGTTAGGGGATTATCTCATTAAAGAGTCCTAGCAGAAGTTTTAGTATATGTAGATATAGTCTTTGAGGAAGAGTTTAGCATTCATATGAATAGTGATGCCCCAACCTTGCAGAGCTAGTTAATTATGACCCATACTATAGAAGAGGTCCACAAAGTTAGAACGTCGACCTTTTAGCTAAGAGGGAGATGATAGAATGAAGAACCAAGTTGAGTGAGGAGACTCATCCAGTATAGAATTCTAGAAAAAAGATATGATGGTATATCAATCCATTTTTATTCTAGCGGATCTCAAGTACTTCAGTCAAGATGACACTATACTCAGATGTATTTGTGCCATATTCATGACTAAGTTCATGCACTTCATATAGATTCACATCCATACTCAGCTCATAAAACGAATAAAAATTTCTCCAAACAGCGATTCAAGTCTTACTCTATGATTCTATAAATCCCAACTTTATGCCCTGAGACTCGTTATATATGTAAACTCATGTCCCATAGTATGATCAGTTCTATGTGCTCAGTTCAGTCTTCAAGATATGCCTTAATGGCTAATGAAATCATGATATATCATGTATATGCTCAAACCAAATTTCTTGAATAGATCTTGCTTACGATTTCCTTACTCTAACCATGCTTTATGTATCCAGGATGTGATACAGTCATGCCATTGCACTTGACTTATCAGACCTCACCTTGAGTGGCTAGATCACGCTAAGTGTAAGTCAAGACCAATTAATAATCTTTCATTCGTGATGCTTATTCTCCCACTCTATTTCTTCAGTGATTTTGTCTTATGTTATCATATGTGTTAGTGGAGGAAGATAAGTAGTAGCTTAGATAGGAAGTAGTAGATATCCTTTTTTGGTGTAATGGTTCCACCTTAGGTTGTAAGTATGGATGAAATGTAAGGTGAGGATCACTATGTGTAATAGTTAGATGAGAAATTTTGGTCTCTTTATAGAAGTTCTAGAAGTTACAACTTCTGGATATACTATGGAAGAGGGGAGAAGTATCAGATAGTGTAAACTATAAACCATAAGGTGATCATAGTGATAGGTTTGAATATCAGGATGAGATACATGTGGGCCTTTGCTTTGTGAGGCTAGTAGCACATTGATTATGAGCTCAAGGTTAGTTGATTTTCGTGATAAGAAGGAATACTATTCTTGGGAGATAACTCTAGATGCGAGATATTTAGTCGAGATAGGTTTGAACATGGTGAAGACAGGTAGTTAGACTCAGACCTTAGTATCTATATGTGTGCTGGTGAGAATTTTTATTTACAAATGGTAAGTATGGTATTCAGAGAAGTTAGTGCAGTAAAAGGTGCACCTAAGTTTAAAAGTTGTCAACCGTATTGTTAAGGAGAGAATAGTCTTGTTCTTACTCCCTGCCCAGGGTGCTCACATCTTATGCCCAGTAGCTTTATCTTGTAAGATACTAGACTCCTCATATCAGATCAGTTCAAACCTGCTAGTAACTATCCCTAAGGCTAGAAGGCCCTATGTTCAATTCAGTCCATGGTAGTAAGTTTAGTTTAGAAGAGAATGGTTTTCTCTTATAGCTACTCCTCTCATTTTGATGTTCTTTTTAGTTAACTATGATTTCTAATAATGTGTTCATTCTCTATGAGTTTCAATTGAGCCCTAACTCTTAATCCAGACAAGATATCATGTTAGATATTCAGTTTCATATACCACCAGTTGTTCTCATGCCCTCAGTATGTATACATGTCTCATGAATCCAACTCAGTTTATATTTTAGTCAAAAATCAGTTACCATGTTAGTACTTCAGCTTTTAAAACTCAGTCGGTGGGATTGCATCTCTTTTCCTACCATCTCAGCTTAGTTAGTCTTCATTCGAGGATGAATGATCCCAAGGGGGAGATATTATAACATCCCAAAAATTCTAAGCTAACATCTGAACCTTTCTTCATATGTTGTAAGATCCTAACCCGATGATTCTAATGGTACATAGGTGTTAAGATCCATTCTTAAGTGTGGGAAGTGTAGTAGATATGAATTAGGGTTATAAAGAACCCTTAGCTCAATGACTCAACTAGGGTTAACTTGAAACGATCATAACTCCTAGAATATGAAGAGTTAAGTGGCCTAGTACCCACCAAATTAAAGGTCTTTGAGTCTTCTTTCCAATGCTACTGACCATGCATTAATTCAAGTCCGAAGTAAAACGTTATTAGCATCTTACTAAAATATGTTTGTCTGTCAAAATGACACGAGAGGCATCCACGGATCATGGATCAAACCATGGACCGTGGATTGCATCCGTGAAAATCATTCTTGAAAATTGATTATTTGCCTGTAAACCATGAAAGGGTTCCACAGGTCATGAAATCTACTCGTAAAAATCAGTCCAGAGGCTTGAAAAGTGCCTAGGAACCACAACCCCCATTCCACGGGCCGTTGTTCATTCAACGGGCCATGGTTCATGCCCGTGGAAGCCTATGATAAAATGTTTAGAGGTTTTTACACTCGTTTTCTAGGTATATTTTAGTAATTTTCCACCCTTTTAACTCCTATACTAAGTCATTTTAGGCTTATTTAGAGGTTTTTATTCATATTTAGTTAGATTCCTCCCCATTCCTTCAATCTAAACTTAAGAAGAAAGAAAGGGATTCTTCTCTCAAGGTTCAAGACCTAGGGCTTCCTCTCTAAGTCTCCATCTTCAAGTTCTAGTTAAGAAAGCTTTAATTTCAGGTAGTGGGTATTCAGTAAGGGATTCCTTTTACTCTTATACCTAAAACCTCAAGTTTTACTTTGGTCCTTATGAAATTATGAAACTAGGGTTCTTACCCAAATTATGAAATTCTTATAAAATTAGTTTATTAGAATCAATACATGACTTCTAATCCTTTATCTATGATTTTATATGAGATTCTTCAAGTATTTCTAAAAGCCCATAAGTTGAGAATGAATTTAGCATATTTCATCTTATTGCATGTTTTCAAGTAAAAATTCATGATTTAGGGTCTTTACCCAACTATAACTAGTTCCTCAAATTTAGTTTTTCTATCTTGTCTTATGATCATGGTTCTTATTAAAAATTTGATTATTCATGATTTTAGAGCCTTTATGATATTATGAATCAAAAATTCTATTTTTAGAAATCTATGAAGCTATGCATGTTTTAAGCAAGTTCTCCATGATTTTGCTATAAGCATAACGTACAAGGCATATTTTCAAATACATAATTTTTAGTATATGACTTATGACATGATATAGAGCTTAGGCTCACAACACTAAATTTCATGATTTGTATGATATCCTGTTATGCCATCAATGTTTATGAATTATTTTTTAAAAGTAAAGTTAATGAGTAGTATGACATCAGAATTTGCCATCCATGATTATGAGTAGCATGACATCTAGATATGTCTACATGCTTGATGAATAGTTTTGACATCTATATATGTCACATATTATGTATGAGCTATATGTATATTTTGAGAGTAGTATTTAGCACTGATTGGACTAGGTTTAGTGTACCCTTAAGTCCGAGAACTACGTTGCCACTATAGGTTGCCCTTTGTGGCTCACTTCAGGATCCTTATGTTTATGGTTCTAACTTTGGCCGGTTAGGACAATCTTTTTTAGTGTGGATTTATAACATTGGACACCATGGTGCTCAACTTGGTTTAATGTTGGTTATAAGAAACTCCCGCAAGAATGGTTTTAAGTATATGAATGCATTTGACTCTCAGTTTTCAAAGCTCAGATTTACTACTTATGACTTATGCTTATGAATATATTTTCAGCTCATGATATTATTTGAGCCATTGCATTATAATTTTACTACTACCACATGGTTCCAGTCTTAAATATGTTTTCAAGTATGTTTTACTATGTTTCATGCAAAGATCTCATACTCAGTACATTCCATAGTACTGACACCATACCTCTTTTTCTACATCCTATTATGATGTAGATTCTGTAGCCCACTCCCAGACTCGTGGTTAGTAGATCAGCAGAACAACCAGCCAACTTGGTGAATCCTCCTCATTCAAGGACTTGGAGTTTAATTTCATTCCAGTATTTTAGTTCTTTCATTCAATTTTCAGTATTTAGAGTTAGCTGGGAGTTTGTCCCAGCAGCTCATCAATAGTAAAGGTGATACCATCTAGTTCAGAACCATCTGGGAGTTAGCTGGGAGTTACGTCCAGGGGGTAGTTTCAAGGCGTGACACGACTCATGTGACAAACATGGGTTAGGGCTTAGTCAATCGAGCTGATCGGACTCACATAGCCCGTGGTGTTTAAATGGAAGTCAGTGATACCATCTAGTTCAGAACTAAAGAATAAAAAATCTCATTTTCATTTATTTGGAGTCACAACTGATATTTTCTTATATTGCATTGGTTTTACCTGTATGACTACTTTTTATGTAAAGCATACCTTATCCATTTATTTCTTCTATATGCCAATACATTTAATGTATTGACCATCTCCGAGCGGCTATATTGTTTCATGATGTAGGTTCTGAGGCACCTTCTCGTGCACTGTGCAACACTAGGTTCGTTCGTACAGCTCCAGCTTTGGTGAGCCCTCTATCTTTTGGAAGGCACCCTTATGACAATCATTCTACTATTTGTTTTATGGTATCACCGGGGCCTTTTCCCAATATAGATAATATTTTCTTTATGGATTAGAGGCTTCGTAGACTAATGTTACTATTTTATTAAAGTTTGGTTTCTATTCATTTCTATTTGAGTCGAACTTCTTATTACTATGTCTACTTCCACAAATTTAAGAATTGAATATGCTTATGATGTTATGCTAAGGGGTCTCTTTGGGCCTTCATTGGTCTGGATTGCCCATTACGTCTAGGGCATGGTCCCGGATCATGACTGAACACTAGTAACAACAAAGGTTATTGATGTTCGTAATAGGATTAAGTGAGACCTTTAGTCATGTAAGGAGTGATATACTACTTAAGTCTGAAGTGTCTAGGTAAACCAGGCTTATGCTACAGTAGTACAAGAGGAGAGTCAGAGGTTGTTAGGCATGGTTGACAAAAACAAAGAGACTCTCACTATGATGGCAAAAAGGGGACAAGGCTTCAAGGGTGAGAAAGTAGTGATAGGAGAAACATGTGAAATTTGTGGTTTTAGGATTCACCCGATAGAAAACTGCTACAGATTTGTAGGATATCCCCTAGACTTCAAGATTAAGAAGAAACATAGTCAGGTAAGATCAAGTGGATCCTATGAGAATAACACTAGTGGCTTTAGATCAGGTACTTTTAATCAAACAAAGACAAGTAATTTCAACCCATATGCTTATAGTACATCTGTTGATAAATAAGGACAATCTATGATGTCATTAATGAGGATCATAATTTAGTAAGGAATGACTACATAAAAAAGGACCAAGTGAGTGCAACGCAAAAACAACAGGTTATGTTTCCTTGATGACTAAGTCTTATGCATACGATTGGATAATAGATTCAGGAGCAACACACTATATAGCTTCCTACAAAGGCTTATTAGATGATTGGTGGTGTTTAGAGGGTGAAAGTCTAGTACAGTTCAGTTACCAATAGGAAATAGTGATCAGATAAGAAATACATGGAATTAGGTGATTTTGGGAGACTTGGCAGTGAAGAATGACCTATATGTGCCTGGTTGCAAGTTAACCTTCTCTCAGCTACAAAGCTCACTAAGGATTTGTCTTGCAGTGTTATTATTTACCCTAACTTTTGTGTGTTACAAGCACTTTATAGTGGCAAGGTGATTTGTATTAGTAGAGAAATCAATAGTTTATACTTGTTGAAGGATGAGCTGCATTGTTTTAAAAGGTGGAGGCATAAGTTGAGGTGTTTTGCTTAGCATAGAGTGAGGCGTAACTCTCAGAAAATGGGGCGTAAGCCCCATGGATCTTTAATTTTTAATTTATAATATAGTAAAATAGTATAATAACACAAAATTATAAAAAATACATTAATAATTTTAAAATATTTAAAACATGATTAAAGAAACTCATAGAAAATGAAACTTCTAACATCATTTTACAAGTAGAAATAATACAATGAATAAAAGTTATTATGAAATAAAAATTAACTCTAACATCTTAACTTTCAAATAATAAAATAATCATAATTTCTTAAAATATATGATTATCATACTATGGAATTTACCTCTCTAAAAGAAATAATCAATAAACTATTAGTATTACAATTGAAAAATATTCTTTCATGAATAAAAATAAAATACTTTCAAATAACAAAGTAATAAAATATGATAATTTTGAGATATAGGGCAAAAACATGAAAATCAATGACAAATGAAAATGTAAATGTTCGCTATGTATTTTAAAAAATAAATATTAAGTGATATTCACCCTCACAATGTTCTCAAATAGTAAATAAGCAATAATACAACTTGTTATTTGAGTTAGTTTCAATTTTCTCATTCTTATAGATGAAAAAAACTACTAAGCATCATTTATTTATTAAAGAATTATAAGGATCAACAATGTTGACTAAAGAATTTAACACATAATTTGCGTAAGAACTGTTAAGCGAGCCCTGAATATTGGGCGTTAGGCATATTTAGGGCATACAATCGGATTCTTAGGGCATAAGACTGACATAACTAAACCCTACACATGGCTCCAAGGTATTTTTCTAGTGCCCCGCCTTGGGGCGATCCCATAACAAGTCCCAAAACTACCTTTTAAAACACGTGAAGTAAATGGAATAGTAGGTTCAACAAGAATAAAGGATACCAATCTAACTAAATGGTGGCATGACAGACTTAGACATCCATCCCCTAAAGTAATGCAACACATCTCATCTCTCAGGAATCACGTTGTATCCAAATGCACACACAAGTGTACACGATCTTACAAGTAATATAGGACTTGTAAGTCCTGATATTGATTCCACAAGAATTTGATGAATTAATTAACTAGTTTGAATTCTTATAGTTTCTATTCAGTAAGAAATAAATAATAAAGAGTGATGTTGTGTTTTAAAAGTAAGTAAAAGTAAATTGGAGTAACTTGTAGATTATTAGTTTAAAATTTAGATTAGGGTAATGACCCTTTCGGTCATTTCAGTATTTATGTTTTTCTTATACTATTAGAGCTTACCTGTAGTGGCTCCAAGTCATTTATGACTTTTTCGGACCAGTAGTTTGGTGCTCTGGCCATTCGTTTGGTCTTTATGATCGTTTCCATGTTTTAGAGCCTTAACTTAGGAAATCGTTAACTTTAGTTAACATTCTTAGCTAACGTGCTCGGAATTGAATTCTGACAATTTGATTAGCTCTGGAACGTGGAGTTTTGTCTAGTTGTACCTTTAGTCGAGGCCTGAGAAGTTCCGATGTGGGTTTTCTGTTGATTTTTGTGTTTTCAGGCCATTTGGAGTTGAAAGTGTGACTTGGGTCAGCTTTCGATGATTGGAGCGTCAGATTCAAAATTTGACAATTCCATCAGCTTTGAAATACTGAGTTTGGATTAGGTAGGTGGTTGGTTCGGGTCTTGGGTGAGACGGGCTCATTTTCGCTTGTTTGATTAATTCTAGTTAGTGTTGACTTCGGTCAACATTCCTCCAAAATGACCTCATATGGAAGTTTCATTGATTCCATTGAGTCCGGAATGTTGTTTCCACTCTAATAGCGTGTGTGGTTTTTCAGTATCGGATTTTGATTATGCCTGGAATACCCCGTAGAAGTTTTTAGCTCAGCTGGTTTCTGCAACTGATGGCCTTCAGCACAGATGGAGCCCAGGCAGCGCAATCGCGCTAGCCTTCCACCTGACCTTCTGCGCGATGGCGCTCAGCCAGCGCCGATGGCACCTAGGCCAGGGCCTACCCTGCATCACGAGGGAACCTTTGTAGCGCGATGGCGCCTTGGCGCTTGCCTGCCATCCAGTGCGTTGATGCCCCTTTAGCGCTATAGCTCTAGCCTGCAGCCAGCCTTATAAATTTCTTCTTCTTCAATTTTTCAGCCTTCATTCCATATTTCCTCTACTCCAAATCAGTTTCCCTCTCTAGAAATTATTCCTTATCAATTCTAAGTTTTGGGGAATCCTTCAAGTTGGCTAATTATCTTGCTTCCTCGTCGTTTTTGTAAGACTCTTCTTCCCCAATTTGTTTCTTCTCCATAAGTAGACTCCATGGATGATTTCTTAAAACTTGGGAAAAATTCCTTGTTGTAGTTGCTCATTTTGGGTAGCATGCTTATGGGTTAAGGGAATTCACTTCATTGACATTCTTCATCTCATCACGGTAAGTAGATTTTTACTTTAATTTCTTGTTTTATTCTCCAAACTCCATCTTTAATTCTTTACTTGAGTGGGCTGTTTTGAGCCCTTTCAATTGGCTAAATACGCTCAATTTTGGAGAATGCTCTCTTGATATTATTGTGATCATCGTGTTTTTTTCCATTTTTGATTTCAGGCTGTGGGCCCTATGGGCCTGCTTTTGACTCAAATTTTGACCCGGCTATAGTTATAGCAATATTGATATCGTTGGTCTTATTTTAATGTGTAGTTTATGTTTATGATAGTGTGATTATGTTTTGGGACTTCTCGAAGCGGTTTGGGCTCGGACATCATCGTTCTAACAGCTTGTCATTGGACGACAGGTAGGTTATGATTCAACTCTTCTAGACTTTGCGTATATAGACTATAAATGTACTAATTAGCATACTTGGGTTGGGTTTATTAGCTTGGTACCCCAGAACTTATCCGCTTCTTCATGTTCATCTTATTTCCAGTCTGATGATTATAGTATTCGTTGTAGTTGATAGTATCACCCTTGTGGTCCTGTGTGAGCTTGTATTTGACTCAGGACCATAGGTTGTGAGTTATTTGGGAATGTATATGATTCTCGGACATTGATATTTGACTTTTGAGCTGGTTATATGTATTGTAGAGAGGTTGGAGCCTGTGCAGGGCCGATAGGTTGATTGTGAGCCATTGGGCTACTGTTTGTGATTGAGCATTCCATTATCATGCATATAAAGTTGTTTTCTACATGTTTTACTATGGTTTTAGCTTTGGACCTACTATAAATGGATTTCTAAACCTTGCATGGCCCCGAGGGACCATTTTTGTTAAAAATGGTTAAAAAGGGTTTGGAGTTAATTTTCATGGATCAAGAAAGTTAAAAAAATGATTTTATCTCAGTTTTCACGCTTATACTAGGCCCGATTGAGCCGTGGTGCTAGACATGCTTTTCTATTGATTTAAGATGATACTAGACTCGGATGGACCAAGCATCAGACTTTTTTCACTATTATTTTAGACCCGATTATGCTCGGGCACCCCTATTGGGATTTTTGAGACTTAATTCACTGATTTAGACCCGGATGGACTCCGGGCATGCATTCTCTAGATTTGGTTACTTATTTGGATCTGAACATATTCTGGACTGTTGTACTGGGACTTGAGTTTTAGTATGTGGTCGGGGACATCCATGGACCTTGCCGATCTGTACTAGGGTCTATGGGTCGAGTGTGTTAGAGGAGGGGAATACGGTGTAGTTGAGGTGTACGGGCCGTGTCCTTCAATGGATCCTACCTGCTGGGCCTATAGGCGCCAGAGGAGGTACATACAGAGTTACTGTTCCACCCAGCTTTTGCTATTGCATCACACTATTTATTTGCGTGAGATTCCACCCTTGTTTGGTGTTTGTTTAGTGTACGCTCTGGTAGTATGGGATGCCGAAGGATTTGTCTTCACTTGTATGCATTTATCGGGGGTATGGGCACCCCTTGGGATTGTAGGTAGACTTATTATTATCCTATCACGATCCTGGTTCTGATTATGGTCATATTCGGGTTCTTACTTGATGATTTACATTTGGGAGATTGAGTTGTATATACTTCATGGTTACACTTGGATTATTGGGATGACTTAATTGATAGACTTAGACTTCAAGCATGAGTTCATTTACTTACTTTCCTTCCTTCCCCTTTTACTTGAGGTTACTGGTATACCGCTTTCTTCTTAAACTCTCTTTATATATTATTATTGCAAGGACCCCATGTGCGTTCTTTCTTTCCTTCACTTGTGTCTGTGAGATATATATTTCTAGTAGCTAACCAAGTATGTTATTTTCTTCTTGTATTCTTCTGTGCTAGCTTCCGTGTACCTATTTATTATCACCTTGACTACTTGTTTCTTTTCTGCTATATTATTGCTCCTATATCTTATATGCACTCAGTCGGCTTATGATGCCTACTGGGTACCTGTTGCTTAGCAATTGGTGTTCATACTACACTCTGCATCTTCTTGGTGCAGATCCTAGTATGAGCCATCACCCCTGATTCGTGGAGACTTGTACGGGCTGACTTTTGGACTATCTGAAGCTGAGGGTGAGCTCTTAACGGTCGGGCTTAGCTTTTAGCTCATCTTTTATATCCTGTACTCTTTTGTTATTCAGTAACAGATGTGTATATTCTTTTGGATCCCTTGTACTCTGTATATTTAGTACTGACTCTTATACTATGATATCAGGTCGTGGATTTTGTTTAGCTTCTATTTATATATATTCATGTTGCCTATTTCATTAGTATTTCTTTTGCTTCCGCTATTTATATCGTTCTTCCACATACTTATTAGATAGTAGCCCATTACTAACCGTTCCAGGCTACAGAGATTGGTTCTCCTACAGGAGAGTTGTAGATGCCATCATGACCAAGAAATTAATTTGTGACAATTAGAGGGATGATCCAGAGTTATGGTATTTCAATAATCTAGTTGAGTCTTCAAATTATTTGTTTAGCTGATTTCCTGAGTTACTAGTTGTAGGCTGATATTCGCGATATTGAGCGTCTTTCCAAATAAACTCTACACCTACTTGACTATTTCTAATTCCTATATTCCTATGATCGTCGGTCGATAGTGAAGTGCATGTGATTTCTCTTTTGTTTCAACTAAATAAGACTAACAGGTATATTCCTATTCACATTAGCGAATCATTTCCCCTTCTCAATAGAGTTCACAATCAAGCTCTACCTTTTCTTTTTGCATACGTAATTTTCATGTTCCTAGTCCAAACTATGCACCACATATAGTGTTTGAGAGGTTGTCAAGATTTCGAATAATTAAGATCAAGAGAAGATAAATAATTTAATAAAATAATAAAAATCAAACCAAATAATATGATATTCAAATCACAACTTTTATGTATTTAACCACAATCCTAGATACTATGAGTTTATCTATTCATGAACTAATTACAAGATAAAAAATTCATGAATAGATAGAGATTCAAGCATGGAAAAAAAAAAGAAAAAACCAAAGAGGAGATGTGCCTCTGAAGTACGTGTGTTTCCCTTTGTTCCCCATTATGAAAAATGGCACTATCTTATGCTATTCCAAGAAGAGCTACAACTATATCTCATGTCCAAATTTTCTGATCTCTAAGACGTGAAGATCTAATTGTAAATCTTTGAATCTGTTGCACCTTGTCAATAGGAAGAACTAGTAGAAGCCTAGTTAAATTATATTTTTCTTCCTAAATATAATCGCGACATGAATTTTGATGGAGGTGGGATCATCCTCATAATTAGCAAGCTTACCATGACATAATATACTATCCCTGCTGGAAGTGCCCGAATGAATTTTCCATACTGTTAAGTAATTTGCGTTATGTTTGATATTCATCATTATTCTCCAAGTATGAGACTGAAAATAATTTCACTTCCTAGTCATAGGACGATCTCTTTGAGAATCTTTAGCCTTCATAAAATTTGTCCATAGAAAGGTTTTGTTTTTGAATATCTACCACAATTTAGATACAAAGTATTAAATACATCTTTCAAAGCTCTCACTCCAATACCTCCTTAGGAAGTAGGAAAATATTTTTTTTCTCATGAAGATCAATCATATTTATTTTTGCCCTCTGAGGATCCCCAAAAGAAATTAGCAAAAGTCTCTCTATATGTTGTAATGTAGTTTTTGGATATTGGCAAATTCAAAGAAGGTGCATTGGCATGGCACTCAAAACATGTTTAATAAGAATATTTCTCGATCCCCTCGGTAAAAAGAAGCTTGTTCTTCTAGTTATCAATACTTTGAACAATTTTAGTAACCATATTTCTCCCAGCAAATAGAGGATAGTACAGATAGTAATAGGAAATTCCTTCTTTTGACATTTCAAGAGTTTGGCCACAATATTCTCTCTTCATTGGAATTTCAAGAGAGGGAATTTTATTATTAATTAGTTATCCAAAGTTCTTTTCATATCTATTCAGTACATCCATTATCAGTTGAGTGATATAAGTTTTCCTTTCACAAAAATAATTATATCATCAACATAAGACAAATTGTTGGTATTTTGCCCATTTGGTCGCATATTAAATCTAATGAATCTATAATCATCAAATAAATAAGAAGTCAAGTTAGAATTTCAGCTGCAATAATAAAATGTGAGGGAGAAATTGAATCTCCCGGTTTTACTCCCTTATAAGATTGGAAGAATCCATATCTTTTACCATTAATAGTAACTGAATACCACATGTTTGAGAAAAGGTTTCATATGATCAGAATTCATTGTTCAAAGAATTTCATTTTTCTCATAACAATGCACAAAAAGTTTCATGAGAGTTTGTCATATACCTTATTCATGTTCAACTTAATAATGGCATTCTCACCCTTATTAGACTTTCAAATATTATGGTTGATCAATTTAATTTTACAAGATAATTTTTAGAATGACTCTTGATAGTATGCCAAGGAGAACCTTGAAAATATTTTTTTCCATTGCATTGCTCAATCTAATTGGGCTGAAAACAAAGAAAGATTAAGGGTAATCAAGTTTAGGAATAAGAACAAGATAAATACTAGTAAAAAGAAATTTGGTAATTGATGGACCCTTAATGTAGCCTTGATCATCTTCACAATGTCATCTGTAATAATCAAGTCAAGAGATTTCAGAATCTCTCTTTCCTGTACTATCAAGAATAAGGAATAGCTAGCAATGTCTTCTTTCTTATTATACGCGTATGCACGAGATTTTGTTTGGTGTACGGTCAATATAGAAAATGTCCTTTGACCTACTCCTAGGATGGTTCTTCTGTGAGCGTATTATTCTCTTCCTCAATGATCATTCTAGGTACTAGATTAATCATTTCCATCTCGATTTCTTTATGGTCTTTTTTAAAAAAACTTTGTTGAAATTATTAACGGCTACACCAATGTTATCATCACCTTTCATCCATTGATCTTCGACTTTGATTTTGTACATATTCAAGAGATTTCTCCTATCCTTCACAATACTATGGAAGTAATTCTCGTCCTCTTCCATATACTATTAAGGTTAGCCTTTTGTCTAGAATTTATCCATCATTTTGGATGAGTAATCAAATCTATTTTGGCCTTGTTGAGAGTCTTTTTTTAACTCTGATCTAGAGAGGTCATCAACCTTTCCTCACAATCATTCACCACCATTTTCAGTTGTTGTGATTTAAGCAAGACATCTCCAATTTGAGTTCTAGACCATCCACTAAGTTTTTACTCATCCTCTTGAGTGTTTGGTGAATAATACAAAAAAAAAAATCCATTAACTTCAATATTCTAATTCATCTTAACAAAAATAATAAAATACACAGTATAATCTTATAAGTGGAGTTTGAGGATGGTAAAGTGTACGCAGACCTTACTCCTATTTCATAAAGATAGAGAGGTTATTTCTGATAGACCCTCGACTTAAAATAAAGTATTTTCAAGCCGTTTGAAAAACAAAATACATAAATGAGAGTACTAACTACAATAAAATAATGTGAAATAGGAGCAATACACAATATACAAAGAAAAGAACAGTAATAACAACATAATATTGAAATAACATAAGTACAAAAATCACAGGTGGTAATCAAAATCAAAGAACAAGAAACTATGAGAATAGTGCTAATACTACTAGTAAAAAAGAAGGTCCATGTATGACCACCAATCTTATCCCACAGGAAAGGGAGAGAATGCTTAATAACGAACTAACCTTCTACCCTAAGATGTGACCTCCAAATCCTCCTATCTAAGGTCATGTCTTTGATAAGCTCAAGATGCACCATGTCTAGTCCAATTACCTCTCCTTAATACTTTTTCGATCTTTCTCTACCTCTTATGGTACCTTTCATTGCCAATCTCTCACACCTCCTCACTGGGGAATCTATACTTTTCCTTTCATATGGTCAAATCATCTCAGACTCTCTTCTCTCATCTTATTCATCACCAAGACCATTCCTACCTTGTTCCATACAAGCACAATAGGGAAAGCATATACAATACAACCACGTCCAAAAGACCAATTACAGGTTATAAAATTTCACTACAACATGTAATAAAGTGAGTCTTAACTCCAATTCCAACCATAACCTACCTCGAGTAAAGAAACAACACCCGCAAGCTAGTTCACCACTACCTTATCCTTTCTTAACTCTTCGAAATGCACAAGGTCTAGAAATAACAATGATATAAGAGTAATTAGCTAATTACCCTTAATCATTCTACCCATTAAACAAGGTTTCTAGAATTCCCCAAAGGTTAATTAACTACTAATTAGACCCATTACGTTCATAGGATCAAGAATTCAAGTTTTCTAATTAAGTTTATAGCTTTTCCACCATTTTCAGCCTAAAGGTTTCACCTTTATGGGACCCAAGGTTCCCCACTAGCCTTAAACATGTTAAGAACTAATAATTTCATGCTAGAACTTATAAAGACACAATTTAAGATCAATTTAGGTGATTTTACCCTACCCATAGGGTTCTTCCCCAAGTTCATGCTTCTAAAGCTTAATTATAATAAATTCACCATTAATCCTTCCCCCAAGGTCTAAGAAAGATAATTAATCAATAAATTAAGAAATCTATGGATTACTTACCTCAAATGATGGAGTTTGCCCTACCTTTCTTGGAAAACCCACTTCTTGAAGATCTAAGACAAAATAGGATAAAGAGAGGAATGACCTAGAAAATAACAGGTCGTATAGGTTTACTGCCGCGTAATCTCGTTATAATGGACAGCTCTCTGTCACGATGGATCATCGTGATGAGGATCGGCTCATTGCAGTAAAGGCCAATTTCTAAAACATTGCTATTTTGCTCCCAGACCCCCATTTTACAACACACTTTATTTCATAGACACCATGAATTATTTCCAATGGGGAAACTATCATATACGGAGTTCTATGACTCCGATTCTCATCCTAAAACTTTCTATGAGATCCTACAGCAGTTGGACACCCACAAACAGACACCACACTATCACACAACATCACACGAAGTACGAATTACCTATGAGGCACAAAATACTATATTTTAGTCTCAGCTCACCCTAGCTCGAGATTTTCAATTCTTACCTAGGAACTTTTCTAGTCATGTACTTATGCCTTAATTTAGTATAACAACATAACATGTCATTACATTAGATATCAATTAAATAATCATTTATTCCTAAATGACAATCGAGAAAAAAGTAGGGGGGAAAATGAAAATTACCTAAATTGGTGAACAAGTGAGGATACTTGTCCTGCATGTCTACCTCAGTCTCCCAAGTGGCCTCCTCAACATGACAGTTCTTCCACTGGACCTTCACAGATGTAATTTCCATGGTTCTCAACTTTTGAAAGTTTTGATCAAAAATAGCAATGACCTCTTCTTCATAAGAGAGGTTCTCATCTAACAGGACCGAATCTTAGTGAATGATGTAATTACCATCACTATGGTATTTCTTAAGCATCGACACATGGAATATCGAATGAACTCCCAACAAACTAGGTTGTAAAGCCACCCTATAATCCACTGTTCCCACCTTTTGAAGGATTCTGAAGGGCCCAATATATCGCGTACTTAACTTGTCTCGCTTTCCAAATTGAATAACGCCCTTCATGAGTGAGACCTTGGGAAAAACTTTCTCACCTTCCATGAAGTGCATGTCTCTAACCTTCCTATATGCATACTCTTTCTGCCAGCTTTGAGCTGCTAAAATTTCCCTTTGATGAACTTCACCCTTTCCATGGAGTTCCTTACCAAGTCCATGCCCAAAGGTTTCACTTTAGATGAATCAAATCAACCAATGGGAGATCTACACCTCCTCCTATACAAAGCTTCAAATGGTGCCATATCTATACTGGAGTGGTAACTATTGTTATAAGAAAACTCCACCAGTGCTAGATACTAATCCCAATGACTCTCAAAGTCCATTATACATGCACAAAGCATGTCCTCCAACACCTGAATTATGAGCTCAGACTGCCCTTCTATTTTAGGGTGAAAGGTTGTACTCATGTCTAATCTTGTTCCCAACTCTTCGTGTAACTTTTTCCAGAAATTAGAGGTGAACTGGGCACCCCTATCAGAAATAATAGAGATAGGCACCCCATGAAATCGAACAATCTCTTTCAGATAAATCTTGGCCAGCTTGGCTGAATTATAAGTTACCTGCACAGGGATAAAGTGTGCAGATTTTGTCAACCTATCAACAATGACCCAAATTGACTCGTACTTCTCCAAAGTCTTGAGGAGGCCAACCACAAAATCCATGTCTATTCTCTCCCACTTCTATTTAAGAATGGGCATCCTCTGAAGTGTACTGTCAGGTATCTGATGTTCATATTTTACTTGCTGGAAGTTTTGGCACTTAGCCATGAAGTCCATTATATCCTTCTTTATTCCACCCCACCAGTAATGTTGCTTTAGGTCTCACTACATCTTGGTCACACCAGGATGTATGGAATACTTAGAACTGTGAGCCCTTGTAATAATGGTGGGAATCAACTCCTTAACACAGGGTACACAAACTCACCCTTTGTTCCTTTGAACACCTTCATCATCAATGTTGGCCTCTTTGGCCTCACCCCGGAACACCTTGTCACAAATCCTGCTAAATTTCACATCATCAAACTACTTACCTTTGATCTGATCGAGGAAAGAGGACTTTTCCTCTACACATGCCAGTAAGCCTCCCCTTTAAGAAACTTTCAACCTTATGAAGTTGTTAGCCAGAGCCAGAATATCCCTAGCCAATGGTCATCTAGTAATGTTAAGGTAGGCCAAGCTACCCATCCTTTCAGTCTTTCTATTAAGCGCATCAGCTACCATATTAGACTTACCTGGATAGAACAAGCTGAGGATGTCATAATTCTTAAGCATTTCCATCCACCTCTGTTACCTCAGGTTTAAGTTTTCTCAGTGAAGACATGCTGTAAACTACGGTGGTCTGTGAACAGTTCATATCGGACCCCGTACAAATAGTGCCTCCAAATCTTGAGAGCAAATATCACTGCAGCCAACTCTAAGTCATGAGTAGGGTAGCTCTCCCATGCACTTTGAGTTGTCTCAAAGCATAGGCAATGAAATTCCATACCTGCATCAATGCAACACCTAAACCAGACCGTAAGGCATCACAATAACTAGTAAAGTATTTACCTTTAACCGATAAGGCGAGGATGGGAGATGTGGTCAACAAGCTCTTGAGATTTTGGAAGATCTCTTCACACTCTTCTGACAAAACAAATGGCATATTTTTTTGAGTCAAGAGAGTAGCAATGGTCGCAAAGTCCTTAATGAACTGGCGATAGTAGCTAGCCAACCTCACAAAACTACAAATTTTTGTCATCAAACTGGGTCTAGCCCAATGTCACCTCCCGAGCCTCCACCCTAGATGCGATACGGTGCTTAGAGTTACAAGTGACCCCGAGCTAACTCATGGCCTAGCATACTACTGAGATATAGACTGAATGATAATGCGGAAACTGAAATGTGTTGAGCTCTCTAAAAATATTATAACATAATGAACTTTCATAACTGAGATACAAGAGCGTTTAAAAACTGATACAACTAACTGATCGACTGTCTAACTGTCTATGAAGCCTTTATTAACACTGAATATAGTTAGCTGGGACATGACCCCCAACTATCTCTAATCAATATATCAAACTGAGAATGAACTGTTATGACTAATACTGACTGGAATTCCCGAATAAGGAGAACTCATCCTCAACTGCTGACTGGAAGTTGCGATCTGTCTGACCATGATCCTGGGAGCTAGCACTGAGACCTACATCATAAAATGATGCAGCATAAGGAATGTATGTGGTCAGTACTATAGAATGTACTGAGCATGTGAGATAATGCACTAACTCAAAATAATGAGAAAATATGTATATACTGAAAGCATAACTGGAAGCTGGGCTAAGTATAGATGTCTGAGAATGCACAAGTCAAACTATAGAATATAAGTTTTTTACTGAAGAGGGTGTAAATCATATTCTGAACTGTAACTGTGAGATCATGATATTTTAAGATAAGTAAAACTGTTACTAGGGGATCTATAGACTGAAAGGATGAATGATGTCTGAAAATTATGAAATAGTGCAACTAAGCTGAAAATCATGAATAATGCTAAAAGTCATATTTAAAGTAAATCCTTAGAGGAGTTTCTTCTACTGAACATGCTGAAAACACTAATATACAGTACTGAATGCAAGCTGAAAGATATAAGTTGATGCAATGACCAAGTATATAAACATGTAACTGTATAATACTGAACTGAACTGGATAACTGAATACAAGGTCATGCAATAATGAATATGGATTGTGGGACTGTGGGAGATACTATTAACCAACATATAACCATGTGAGCTAAACATGGAGTTCAACGTATAATCCCCATCGAAAAGGGCTCAATATACCTTGCCAGGATATAAAGGCTAAAACAAAACTGACGTGGATCCACTAAACTGATGTCCACAAGAGACAAAGGTGACCAACCTAAAGCTAACAGCTGACCCCCTTTATACCTACGGTGGCGCCGTACTTCTGGGACTTAGGGACTGCTACTAAAGGTCTCAGCCTAATCTGATAGCAGAGCCTTCATCCCTTCGTCCGCTTGGTACTAAGCCTACTCCCAACTGAATGTATAAGTGATGAGTACAAACTGAAATATGGGATAGCTCAAATACTTATAATCATCTGAGAATGCAATATAATGCTAAGACTGAAAGAATTCTATTCTTCTGAAGAACTGCAGGCTGATAACTGACTGATTTCATTCTTTAAAACTGAGTGCTTAGTAGCCTAGGCTAAATTTTGAAGAAAAGCTACTTCATGTGAAAATACTACAATTCCATGCCAAGTTCTTGAAAAGAAAGCTAATTCATGCAAAAGATACTATAAATCCGGCTATGTCTGTTTCATCTAAATTCCAAGAATTTTAAGAAAATATCTGTAAATCTTCATGAAATATCCTTTAAACATGTACGGGAAATATATAGTATCATGAGAAATTCAATTCTGTAAAAACATGCATAGTTGGGTATGAACCCTAGAATCATAATTTATAGAAATCATAACTGAAAACTGATCTTTGGGCATGAGGGTGAAAGAAGATCCTCATTGAATACCCACATACCTGATTACATACCTGATTACTGAAGAATTTCTAGGGCTTGGAACTGGGGGATGAAAACCTACAGAAGAAATCTGAAGTAAAACCCTTAAGAGACTTTCTTGCTTGAGCTTCTATGCTCTTGCTTGCCTGAAACCCTAGGTGTCTTGCCTTAGAGTTTTGAGAGAATGATTTTGGAGATTGATTGATGTTTTTCTGAGGAATAACCCCCTTTGGTTGTTTAAAAGACGTGGGGAAAAGCCTGAGGTAAGGAAAGGATCAAACTACCCCCAACTTAAATGTTGAAAAAAGTGCAGAAAAGTCATCGGACGACGCTTCCCACGGGCTATCGGACCCAACTGTGGGCTTCACGAGGGTAAAATAGGCCCACTGGTTGGTTCCCATGCCCTGCCACCACAGGCCGACGTGTTCTCCATGGGCGCCGGGGATGCCCATCAGAATTTCCCACGCCCGTCAGCCAACCCGTCAGATTTTGACAGCTGACAGTGCTTCATTAAAATGCCCATAACCTTTTACTCCGGACTCTGATTAATGAGCGGTCAATGGAGTTGGAAAGATAATTCAAATATCCTTAATTTGGTGGGTATTAGGCTACCTAACTCTTTATATTATAGGATAAATGGTCATATGAAGTTGACCCTAATATAGAACTTACATGAAAACTTAATCGGTAGAAAGGCTTTCAACTTAAATTTGAGCTAGAGGTTCTTTATGACTTTAATTCATATATAATACATATCAAAGCTTAAGAATTGATCTTAATACTTATATTCATAGAAAATTCATCAGTTTGGATCTAAACATATATGAAGAACGGTTTGGATCTTAGCTTAGAATTCTTGGGTGTTACACCCAATTCTTTACTGCTTTTATTTTCTGTGGGTCTACCATCACCCCATATTTTGAAATCACATGCCCTAGGTAGGCCATCGAAGATAACCATAACTGACACTTCAAAAACTGTGCATACAATTCCTTCTCTTTCAGCAGTCCCAACATAATTCTAAAATGATCCTCATTCTCCTTATCATCCTTAGAGTATACTAGAATTTTATCAATGAAGACTATGATGAAGGAGTCAATATAGGTCTTGAATACTTCATTCATCAAGCCCATGAAAGCAGTTGGGGCATTGGTCAGCCCAAACAACATTACTAGAAACTCATAGTGCTCGTATCGAGTCCAAAATGCAGTCTTAGGAATGTCTGAGGGTCAGATTTTTAGCTGATGGTACTCAGACTTTAAGTCAATCTTAGAGAATACCAAAGCCCCTTGTAACTGATCAAACAAGACATTAATGCGAGGAAGAGGGTACTGGTTACTGATAATAACCTTATTTAGTTGTCTATAGTCTATACACATGCGTAGACTGCCATCCTTTTTTTTAACAAAGAGTACTGGAGCACCCCACAGGGAGACACTAGGACGGATGAAACCCTTACTCAATAGCTCCTGTAACTGAGCCTCAAGCTCTTTCAATTCATCCGGTGCCATCCTATAGGGAGGAATAGAGATAGGATGTGTGTTTGGCTCTAAGTCAATGCATAATTCAATATCCCGGTCAGGTGGCATGCCAGGTAAATCTGCAGGAAACACCTTCTAGAACTCACACACTACCAAAATTGACTTAATAGAGAGGACCTCTAAATTAGTATCCCAAAGATGACATAGGATGGCTAAACATCCCTTTCCCATCAGACTCTGAGCACGAAGAAAGGACACGAATTTCATTGGAGCAAACTATAATTACCCTCCAATTCTAACCTATCCAACTCAAGCATAGCCATAGCCACTGTCTTAGCATGACAGTCTAGGATAACATGATGTAGAGACAACCAACTCATTCCTAAGAGGAAATCAAAGTCTACCATGTCAAGAATAACTAAATCATCTAAGGTCTCTCGCCAACGAATATGGAAGGACAAGCCTGAAAGACCCTATCTACCACTATAGAATCCCCTACTAGAGTAGATATAATAATAAAAAAATCAAGGGATTCACATAACATATCAAAGTTCTCAGCAAAATTAGCAGACACATAAGAAAAGGTAGACCCAAGGTCAAAAAAATCCAAATCCATACGATCACAGACAAGAATAGTACATGTGGTCACCGCATCTGAAGCCTCTGCCTCTGGCCTACCCAGGAAATCATAGAAGTGATTTTTGTCTCCCGCCTGTGCACCGCCCCTATTGGGCGGATTACCTCCTCTACCATATCCTTAGTTGGGCTGAGCGCCACCCTGCCTGTAGTGTGGCCGCCCTGCCTACCCTGCAGACGATCTCTGTCATAACCATTACCTATACCAGCTGGAACTAAAGCTCTAGGAGCATGCTACTATGATGCCTGCCGAAGACGCAGACAGTTCCTCCTCAAGTGACCAAGCTCACCACACTTAAAGCAGGCACAACTCAAAGTTAGATCATTGCACTGGAGCCGACTGAGCAATATACCCACCAAAGTCTGATGCAGGTTGACTGGCCCTGATGGACCCTAGTAGAAACTAGTGCCGATGAACAAATGGGGTATGTAGGGTATCCTTGCAAACCCCGACCCTTCAAAAACTACCCACTCTAACTAACTACCTCCAGATCGATGCTTCTTTAAAGCCATCCTTTCCTGACTCTCTTATTTTACTCCTTCAATATTCTTCACAAATTCTACAACTTCCTGAAATGACTTACCCAAAGATGCTACCTATAAAAAAGCATTTTGCAACCCTGTATTTAGACCTCTCACAAAGTAGTGGATCCGCTCTTCCTCTATATTAATCAGTTGAGAAGAATAGCAAGCTAAGGCATGGAAACGAGTCTCATAAGCAACCAAAGATGAACTACCTTGCTCAATATTTGTGAACTCATCCTTCTTTCTGTCCCTTAGAGTCGGGGCAACATACCTCTCTAGAAAGACATGATAGAAGTGATTCCAAGTCACAGGGAGCACTCCACAATGCCCTCCACCATATCTTTGCATCCCCTTGAAACTGAGACAAAAGGAAGTCTACACCATACCTCTCTGCAATACCCATTCTATGCAGTATCTCATGGAAGTCTATGATAAACTCATAGGCATCCTCGAATTCTAATCCATGAAATACATGAGGCCTTGTCTTCACTAAATTACAGAAAAGCTCATGTTCACCACCTATCATCACCAGGCCTATCACTGATCATGGAAATATACTTGTCTCAGAAGCAGTATCTAACCATGGTGCCACAACTACATCATACTGGGTCTCCAGATATAAATGACAACAGGAATCACAGGAGTAGCCCCATCCCCTGCCAATCCACTAAGGAAGCTCAGAACCTGCTAGATTACCTCAGATTATAATGGGACCTGCGCCACACCTTCCTGGACTGGGTGCACACCCATCCCCTGGACTAGTTCTGCCGCCTCATTATTCTCAACTCAAACTTCTTCCTCTACCACAACCTCAGGAGCATTCTCTTGCAGAGGAGAAGATGCTTACCTTTCATGAGCTAGAGCTATAGCCTGAGCTCCACCCTTGGTGGGTGCACCTTCTCTCCTTCCTTTGGATCTACCCTTGACTCTGCCCCTTACACGAACTGTACCTTTAACAATTATCTCGGGTACTACTACTCCAGGTTTAGATGAACGTGTCCTCACCATCTCTGTACAATTCTGCAAGACTATACTAGACTTGTTCTGGTATGATGAGATCAATAAACTTGGGACTCTGATACCAACTTTGTCACGATCCAAATGGCCATGATTGACACCCACACTAACCCTTCGATGGGAGAACCAAACAACCCAAACCCAACTCTTAGACTTAACAAATTTTAGAGGAGTAAACAGTAATACTAGCTTGTATTATAAATAAATAATAAACCTCTAATGTAATATAAAAACAAAGCAGAAATCAACAACTAAAGTATCCTTAAGAACTGAAACCCATCGTCCATAACTCTAAGCCAACATAGTCAAAGATATCCAACATTATCTAAAAACAATAAGATAAAGAGTTCCATCGTCTGGAGGAAGGACAACAACTCGTGGAGGATCCATGACAGCCTGAGAAGTAGTTCTCACCCATGGATCAGCAGTCAGTCTCTTCCTACTCCAGCCGAGGTCGCGTCTCAGCCTCTGGAACATGGTCTGCACTCAAAAAAGAAAAGCACAGGATAGTATCAGTACAACACACTATGTATTGGTAGGTATCATAGGCTGACCCAACAATATAACATGTAAGTAGTAAAGCATATAACAAGCGACAAGACTCCAACACTTAGAATATAAGCAACCAATAGATAATCTTTCAAGTCAATTTGATAGTAACCAATTCAAGTTCACAATTCATTGAATAGCACTATAAGAGGGGAAAGGAGTAATCACACTCCGCAACTATCTCACTTATCATTATATCCATCAATCTTTGTGCATGTAGCTTGTATTTTTAGTCTTACCTCAGTTCTCAGCCCATTCGTCATAGTAAGCAATGAAATAATACAAAACAAGGTAAAAAGGTATACACATATGCTGTCGCGCCCCATTTTTCTCGCGAAAAGCGGGCCATCGACGTGACAACTCTTTTTGGATAGAAAAGAGTGAAGAGTCGCCACCTACAAAATTTAAGGCGCGTTAGGGCACCATACTAACTAACTAACGGTTTAAATTAATTTTAGAGGTCTACATCACCAAAAATCGGGTAAGGGTTCAAGTTACCTCAAAAGGAAGGTGTTAAGTACCTTTCGAGGTCCACAAATATGGGTCTCTGCCGGATTCGTTATTTATGTGGGAATTAAGTAATAAACAAAGGGTCAACAGTTTTATTAGCCTATTATTAACTAAGTAATTAAACAAATAAACTTTTATTTTAAGCAAGTAGATAAATTAGTTACTAATAGTCTAAGTGAGAAAAAAGATCATGCATATAAACCGCAATTAAAATAAATAATGAAACTAAAAGGAGATCAGCGAGAAGACAGAATTAACACAAGAATATAGAGAAAAAAACTAATTACTAAGTGATTTAGATAACTACCCCAAACATATAATAAAACAAGAACTAAACTTAGGTTAGTTTTAACCTATTCGGATCAGCGCCCGTCTTATTTACCGAAGACAATTCCAAAGACATTGTTGTATTCTGCTCGGGTCGATTTCCATCATATCCGTCTATCTACCCACCTAAGTTGGTTATTAAGATTATTTTACCTAAGTGCGTACTAAAGAAATGAGAAAAATCTAACGCGTCTTAAGATGCTTACCCGTCCCAACTTAACGTCCAAGAGGCATTTGGACTTATTATTTGGATATGAATCTAGACAAATAAGATCTTAGATTTCCTAATCAGACACGGAGATAAGCGTCATACAGAACATACCAAAGACTTTAAGTCGAGTAGCACATAAGAGTTTCATAGAAGCCTCTTAATTATTTAAAGAAGATACAAGGTGATTAAACACAAATGATACTTTTAACCTATAGGCATGATCTCTAAAGATTAAAACATGCTGAATATTGATTATTTAAATCCCATAAGCAGATTTAACATGCTGAAATTGAATTAACATGCTAAAATAAGTTTAAATCTTATAAGCATGGTATCTAAATGAATTAACATGCTAAAACAAATTTAACTCCTATAACATGATAACTAATTGAATTAGATGCTAAAACAGATTTTGAATGATAGCTAATAACTATAGCATGCTGAACCATATTATTTAATAAACATAATAACTGATTATATTAATGTTGAAATAGATATAAACCTATTAAATGATCAGTATTCACAGCTACTACACATGCTGTCTATTGTTAGATCCTAATTAATTAGTTTAGAGTCTTAATAACATGGTGTCTAAGTGTGATGAATTTATTTAACATACTGGAATAGAGCAGATTCTGAAAGCATGCTTAAATGAATCCAAAAATCATGATTTCTAAATGATTATCTGATTTACGCATGCTTGAATTACTGCCTACATGCTGGGCGTGCAGAAATTTAAACTTAAAACATGCTTGAGCCGTTTAAAGCTTAAGAACATGATTCTTTAATGACAGATTTAGTTTAAACTTAAACACGTCGACATTTCAACACATACTAACTGCATGCTTGCGAATAATAAAACTTTTAAACACGGTTTTGAGTGTAACAATTTTAAAATAACATCGAACACATTTCAAAGTCCTATAGACATGATATCTACGTATTATCATTATACTCGAACAAGCTGTGAATTTATTTAATCCTACGAACGTGGTGACTAATTAATTCAACATGCTAGCAATTTATTTAGATCCTATAGTCATGCTCTCTATATTTTCAAATAGGTAAAACAGATAGCAAATAGTTTTCCCTTTCCCCCATAGCAGTCCCCTAATCTTTCATTAATATAAAAGAGTTTATACAGATTTATTACAGGCCAAAAATGAATATCGATAAAAATAGATCACGACTAATGAAATAGACTAAACAACCTTCAACAGGTCCCATCCCATGCAACTCTTCATTGTCCCAAAGAACATGTCACATATGCATACAAAATTTTGGAAGAACCTATAGCAGTCACTAATACCGATCCCCGACATGACAAAGTTTCATGAGGACCTCAAGGGTCCTAGGCATTGCCCATGTCAGGGGGTATAAGATGTGCCAAAGGCTCGTACTCAATACAGAAGGCAGCAGGATGATACAAAATAGATGCACTAACAATTATTGAATAACACAAATAAACCGCAGAAAAATCCAAGAAACAGATTTCAACTAGGACGATGTCTAAACTTAACTCCTAAGAACATGATTTCTACTCGTTCATATATTTAAAACATACAAGTCGAGAGGCATACCTGTTTGCTTCCATTACAGAGCACTTAAAGTATTCTCAAAATAATAGATAAACAAAGAGGCATTCAAACTTATAGAAAATCATGCGCACGAATTTAATTACTTCAAATCGGAAACTAACCAGTGTGCAGTAAATAACAAGAAAAATTTGACATCCAACACTCAGTAATCAACAAGCTTGTTCCTCCAGAAGAAAAAATTTAAATTATGAGAGTTGTGAGTGTGTAAAGTCTGAGAAAATTAGTAAAGGGGAGGACTAATTTTTATAGTAAAGTAGGAGCCTTTGGTAAAAAGGAAAGGAATTAATCGCAATAGTAAATAAGGGGAGCATTTTCCTTGATTAATCATAGGAAATCAATTAGTGCAAATCAATCAAAGTTTTGCCATAAATAGGCGAGTACAAGAGCTATTTCATAATAAAAGGAGCAAAGACATATACCTTCTTTTGAAAGGAATCAGTCCCGTTCTAAGAGTAAATTTTAGATAAATTAGTGAATTCACCATAAAAGAAAGTAAATAAAATTATTTAAAGAAGAAGAATATTTGAAAACCAATTATGGGGATTGTTTTCCTTTAATGGGTCAATAGAAATCAATTAGCAGGCCAAACATATGTTAAAATTGTCACAAGATGATATATATAAGGAAGGAGAGAAAATCAGTTCACAATTACCACAGACAAAGATAAATTCAAATCATCATGGATTGCTAAAATAAACAATTACTAAGACTAAAGGAAAATATCAATCATGCTCAGTTACAGATCAAATTGACAGAATCAGTCAAATGAACAAAATTATAGCTTTGTGAAAGAGGAAAGAAACAAATAACCATATCTTCAACTCAATCCTCTGGTGCTTATACACGGACCACATAATACTTCTTCTAAGACAAGAATTGTATTCCAACAGTAAGATATGCTTTTAACACGTGGGACATATTAACGAAGGACGGCAAGCAGAGGCAAATTAAGTCGATCCGAACTTAGAACATGAAGCAGCAAATTGAATTCAACACAAAGACGACTCACCAGTTTCAGCCTTAAACCATAACAACAGTAGTCAACCACATGCTAATAAAATCAACTTCACCAACAGAACAAGCGTGTATTTCGAGTAAAGGATCATAAAAATGAGGTTCTTTGCATACAACAATCCACATGCAACAGTTATCACAACACTATAGGGTTTAAGCATAAATTTGCAGTAAAAATTTACCACGTTCACATATCTAAAGATCTGGTAACAACAAGAACACGACAATCTTGAACAATAAAAGAAACCAAACCAAAAATGAGTTCATGATATCCCATCGAAACATCAAACTTCGACGATGACCAAAATAGCAGATCTGGTTTCACAGACCTCAACGTCAACCATCATTTAGCTGCAAAAATCGATGACGCCTTCTTTGTCTAAGTTCTCCGCCATTCGCCGGAGGAAAAGAGAGTGGCAGCTAGGGTTTTCCAATGAAGAGGAGAAGAACAGGGGGAGATGCAAGGCGGTAGTGGAGCGGTGGTTTCTGGGGGAGTTTGGGTGGCTGTTTGATGGGGGTTTTTCTGGAGAACGAGACGATGATAATGAGCCTCTGCTCGTCGGTGGTGGGAGAAAAGGGATGGTGGTTTGGCGGTGGAGCTTCGTCGATCGGGCGCCATAAACAGAAGCGGTGCTCGCCGCTGTTTTGTCAGCGGGTCCGACGGAGGAGAAAGAGGAGAAAGGGGAGGAAAAGAGAGGCAGTAAAGGGGTAGGGTTGTGCCGGCATTGTTGTTGACTGTAATGACCCTTCCGGTCATTCCCACGTTTAAGTTTTGAAGTCAAGCAAATCGACAAAAGATATCGTAAGTTTGTTAACAAATTTCTTGAACTTTGGGTCAAATGTCTCGAGTCTTTTCTCTCAATATATAAAGAGTTAGAAGTCCCTCAAAATACCAAATCGAAGGTCTACGAGTCTAGTTTCTAACTCACAAAACCTCACATCCAAATGATCTCGGAGTAAAGAGTTATGACTGTTTTACCGCGGACTGTCTGGCAGAAAATGGGTTGCGAACCAGGTCGCGAACCGGGTCGGATTAAACGCGATTTAAGCCTCGACTTCACGTTTTAAAATGCCATTTTAGTTCCGAAACAGTGATAAAATATAAGGGAGGATCCCGAGAGAATTCTTGAATATCGAAATCGTGCGTAGGCGAATTACGAGCCTAAACTTAAGAACCTTATTAGCATCGTGCGTGTATTTGAAATATTTATTTAAAAGTTGAATTTGGTAAAAATTATATTATTATACCCTTTGAAAAATATATTTGATACGATATAAGTGTATACGTATTTATTTTATAAAGTTTTTATACTCCGTAATATTTTAACGGAGATAATAAATTTAGTTATGTTAAAATTTATTATTATAATATAGTAGGTTTTATTCGAAATAATTTTCTATGAATTACGGTATATTTAAAATACTATATTTATTTTACCACAAATTTATGCAATACCCGAGTATATACTTAACGGGTCGAGTTAGTTGCCACCTCCACCTCTAACACAACACTTACCAAGGGATTGGTGGCATATTGAGTTGGCAGCATCTTTAACAAGTTGCTGCCTAACTTATATTCATTGACATTGTGTAGTAATTAGTGAATATATTCACTAAGCAATTACATTCCTCTCAACTCATTAAGCTACATAGGTGCTACAACACTGTGGTTATATATTGTGTAAGAGAGAGAATTTGTGGGTTATCCAAGCGGTGTGGTACGGGAACATCAAAAAAGGAAATCAATTATCTACGTCAAGTTATTCCGTCCCAAATCCGAATCCGATTCCGATTTAGTTTTGGATTTTCTCGGAGCGGTTCGAGCTTGGACATCGTTGTTCCAGCAGCTTATCGTCGGACGACAGGTAGGTTACGGTTTATTTTCCCTAGACTCCGTATATATAAAATAAAATTGTATTAATGGGCATCCTTGGGTTGGTTTACTAGGTTGGTACCACAGACCTCGACCGCTTTATTCATGTCCGCCTAATTTTATTCCTCCGTTGTTTGTAGTATTTGTCGATATATTTTATTTATTTACCCTTGTGGTCCTGTGAGGCCTTGTTGACTCTGGAACATAGAAGGTGGGATTTTTGGGAATGTCCGCGAGTCCCGGACATAGAATTATCCTTCTAGGCTGGTTATGCTTGCTGAGTAGCTGTGGGCCTGTGCAGGGTCGATAGGTTGATTGTGAGCTGCGGGGCAGCTATTGTGTGTGATCATACCATTTCCATGCATATAAAGAGGTTTTATCCGTGTTTTACTGTGGTTTTGGCTTCGGGCCTACTGGCACTATTTTCTAAACCTTGCATGGCCCGGGGGGGCCGTTTTTGATGGAAAGGATTTGGAAATGGTTGATTTCACTTGTGGAGATTTTTGGGCAAGAAACTAAAATTATGTTTAAAATCATCAGTTTTATGATTATCGCTAGACTCGGCAGGGCCGGGGTGCTAGTTGAGTTTTCTTGTTACTTGAGATGATTTTTAGCCTCGGTCGGACCGAGCACCTGAGATGACTTTTTACTGTTTAGACCCGGCTACGCCCGGGCACCCTTGGAGGGGTTTTTGAGATATTTTCCTACTATTTTTTAGTCCTGGACAGGGTCTGGGCATGCATATTCGAGACTGGGTCTCTATCTTGATATCGAGACTGGGTCTCTATCTTGATACCGGACTTGCTTCCGGACGACATGTTCTGATACTGAGTTTAGTATGGGGTCGGGGACCTCCATGGACCTTGCCATCCGGGCCAGGGGCTACGGGCTGCGTGTGCCGGAAGAGGGTTATACGGGGGAGTAGAGGTATACGGACAGAGTCCTTCCATGGAACCTACCTGCTGGGCCGGATCGGCGCCGGAGGAGGTACATACAGAGATACTATGGCACTTGAGATCTTCATGCATCATATCATTCATGGTTCGAGGTTCCACCCTTGTTTGCTGTTTGCTGTTTGTACGCTCCGGTAGTATGGGATGCCGGAGGGTTTGTTTTCACTTGTTTGTGTTCCTCGATTGTATGGGCGGCCGAGGGACTGTAGGTAGACTTTTGATTTTTACTTATAGACTTGTTCTCTATTATGGATAAGTATGAGATTGGTATGATTAGTTGAGTTTGATCCATGTCTCTGAGCATGCCTATTATTACTCTTCCTCTCTTCTTCTTACACTTGAGGTTTCCGGTATACCGTCCATTTCGTAAACTTATTTTGTATACACTGTTGTTGCAAGGACCCCAGGTGCGTTGTTACTTACTTTCACCTGTGCCTTTGGTGTGTATATTCTGCTTACTAGCCTTATATGTGGTTCTGTTGATTTCCCTCTGGGCTAGTTCTTGTGTACCTTTCGTTGATTTCTGTGACTACTTGCTTCTATTCTGTCTATTACTGCGCTTTTATCTTATATGTGCCCAGTCGGCCTATGATACCTACTGGGTACCTTATGCTTCGCATTTGGTACTCACCCCTACCCCCTGCATCTTTGGGTGCAGATCCTAGCGTGGGCCATCGCCGCTAGACCGTTGTGATTCGTGCTTGGAGATCTGCTGAAGACTACTTCCGGCTGAGGGTGAGCTCTTGGCGATCGGAGCTTAGCTTTAGTTTATCTTTTGCTTCATGTACTCTACTACCATTCAGAGACATCTGTATATATAGTTTTGGTTTATTTGTACTCCATGTATGTAGTTTGGCTCTGTACTATGATACCAGGTCTTGGGGTTTGGTTTAGTTTTCGCATATGTATATATTTATATCCCTGTTATCTATTTTATTTGTCTTGTTCCCTTATTTTCTAGATAGTAGCCCATTACTAACTGTTCTGGGCTACGGGGATTGGTTCACCTACCGGGGGTTGTAGGTGCCATCATGACCGAGAAATTGGGTCGTGACATTGACCGCCGAGGCTAACCGCTTGCCAGCAGCGATAGTGGCGGCGGTGAGAAGGGAGAAAGAGAGGAGAGAGAGCAGAGGGGTGAGTGGGTGGCGGCTGTTGGGTTTAGTGAGAGTGAGTTTAGGGTTTGGGGGTATATTTGTTTAAAAGGAAAGAAAAGTGGGGACTTGATCTCGACCGTTGATCATATTAGATCAACGGATGAGATTGGATTTGATATAAGTCGGGTCACGGAGCGGGTTGGATTCGGGTCAGCTGAGTTTAGGCAGTTGAATTTGAAAATTAGCTTTAAAAATTAAGCCAAATTGGCTCAAATGAGGCTAGAATTGAAATAATTTAGATAGAAAGGGGCTAGAATTTAAAATATTTGAGAAAGACATGTAATTGGGAAAACTATATATAATTTGATAAACAAAATAATGATTAACGATAATTAGTACATAAAATACTACATATATACAATTTAGCAGATAAAAATAATTAATGATAATTATCAAAATGTATATTATTTAAAATTATAAATAAATTACGCATATACATAAAATTAATGACACGTAATATTATACGAAATTTACGATAGAATAGTAATAATAAGGAATAAATTTATATATTTAACTTATATACGAATTTAAAAACATCACGACGATGATAAAATAAGTGATTTATTTGGTAGATAAAAGCAAAACGCAAGAAAACATTAAGCTTTTAAAATAATAATAACTAGTAAAATAATAGCCCGAGGGAGGTATAGAGAGGTCAAAATTGGGTGTCAACAGATGCCCCTTCCTTGCTCGGGAATGAAGGATGAATTGACGGGCAAGGAATGTTGACTAGTAGCCAATTTTGTCCGATCGGGAAGACGATTCTTTTGGAATTGAAAGAAACAAGAGGGGGTTGTAAAAATGATGTGGTCGAGACTTCAGTTTCTAGTCGCCTACATATCTCGGGTCTTACGAGAATCAGGCCGTGTGTAGTTCTAGATTTAGAAACGAACGAGGTTTCTAAAGAAGAATGCACATCTGAAAATATGAATGAAGATGTAGTTGGCACGAATCGATGAGATTTAAACGATTAGCTGAGAATAGGACACGAGCAACGGTCCAGTGTTGGAAACATGGGAATAGTAAGAGTTATGTTTTGGAAGCGAAGACGACATGGGGATAGTAAGAGTTATGTTTTAGAAGCGAAGACGATAGTTAATCTCATTTCTTGGCTAGTTCAGCTTTCGGTGCCTGCAATTTCTATTATTACTAGATAAAGATTAACATTTAAATAAGAATAAAGTAAAACATGATGCAGGTTCCTTTTAAGACTATGGAAGGTTGCTTAAGACGATAAAAATGATGTCTTAAGCGATGATATCTCAGGGTAATGATACGTAAAATTAATCCTCAGGCCATGAAATGATGTCTGCGGGCCATGAAAATGATGCCTTTAGACGATGACGCCTTTGGAGCATGATAAGCAGAAAATAAATTCTTAGGCCATGAAATGATGTCCGCAGGCCATGAAAATAATGCCTTTAGAATATGACGCCTTCAGAGCATGATAAGCAGAAATTAAAGAAAGCGTATCTGTTTTGAGTGGCATAGCATGACGTTTGGTAGCTTCTGAATAATTTGTTCCATGGTAGCTTGTTGTGATTCGATGCGATCTTGGGCTCAATGCAATCTCGGGCACAATGCAATTCTCGGGCCAAATGCAATCTTGGGCTCAATCAAAATTCTCAAGCACAGTGCGATTCTCGGGCCAAAATGCAATCTCGGGCTCAATGCAATTCGCAGTTCTCGAGCTTGATGTAATCTTAGGCACAAGGCAATCTTTGGGCTTGATGCAATTCTTGGGACAAATGCAATCTCTGTCTCAAATACATTTCTTGGGCGCAGTGCAATTCTCGGGCTCAATGAGATTCATAATTCTCGGGCACAATGCAATCTCGGGAATAATGCAATCTCGGGCCGAATGCAATCTCGGGCTCAAATGCATTTTTTGGGCAAATATAATTCTCGAGCCAAATATAATTCTCGGGCCAAATGCAGTCTCGGGCCAAATATAATTCTCGGGCCAAATGCAATCTCGGGCATAATGCAATCTCGGGCCAAATATAATTCTCGAGTCAAATGTAATTCTCGGGCTTAATGCAATTCTCGGGCTCAATGTGATTCATAATTCTCGGGCACAATGCAATCTCGAGCATAATGCAATCTCGGGCACAAATGCATTTTTCGGGAAAATATAATTCTTGAGCCAAATGTAATTCTCAGGCTTAACGCAATCCCAGGCCAAATGCAATTCTCGAGCCAAATATAATTCTCAGGCTCAAATGCAATCTCGAGCCAAAGTCATCTCGGGCATAATGCAATCTCGGGCCAAATGCAATTTTCGGGCCAAATGCAATTCTCGGGCCAAATGCAATTCTCGGGCCAAATGCAATTCTCGGGCTCAAATGCAATCTCGGGCCAAAGTCATCTCGGGCATAATGCAATCTCGGGCCAAATGCAATTCTTGGGCCAAATGCAATTCTCGGGCTCAAATGCAATCTCGGGCCAAATGCAATTCGGGCTCAAATGCATTTTTCGGGAAAATATAATTCTCGAGCCAAATGTAATTCTCAGGCTTAACGCAATCTCGAGCCAAATGTAATTCTCGGGCTTAATGCAATTCTTCTTTGAGGAGATAGAGTAGCTTAGCTTTCTTGCCATATTTTGATGACGGTGTTTGTCTTGATGTTGCTGAGACAATTCTCGGATTTTTACCTGCTAGTTCTACGTTCAAAGAAAAATTGTTAATTTGTAAAAAGGGGAGGTTGGTTTGTGCATCTGCTTTTGGGTGCATATGTCCTCCTTGTTATGTGTCTGCGGGCTATCGCACTCTCTTCGGGAACTCGCTCGAGCAAATAAATAAGCTTTGAAATCGTATTTTGAAATAACTTGCTTTGAAAAGGGAAGGGAAATGTTAAAAAAAAACAAAATATTGTTGAATCATAAACTGTGACATGCTTTGAGACATCACAACATCTTATCCTCTTTGCGTTTGGAGTGCAGCTCCGGTGAAATTTTTGAGGGCTCTCAAAAATTTCTGCCCCAGTGTAGAACTTGTCTTTCGGCTAGAAAATTTTGTAGAATGAGCGGTCGCTTGTTGTGAATTTTGAGGTTCCCTCAAAATTTTCTGCCCCGGTCTTACGATTCATGGTAATGCTTTTCAGGTGGAATTTTTGAGATCTTCTCAAAAATTCTGCCCCAATTATAATGCTTGACAAGGGAAAATGAAAGGTTTTATTATGATAAGACCGAACTCCATAGGAGCGCGTACGTATTCCTCTTAAACGGGAATCAGGTCAAACGTAGTTCCAATTACAAAGTAAAGAAGCATAACAGAAATAACTTTCTCTTAACTACTCAGATGAAGTATCTTCTGACAGCGTCGGAATTGATAGGCTTAGGCCACACTTCACCATCCATTTTCGCTAGTACGAGTGCTCCTCCTATCAGAACCCGATGGACCATGTAAGGACCTTGCCAATTTGGTGCAAATTTTCCTTTTGCCTTGTCTTGATTTGGAAAGATACGTTTTAGGACAAGTTACCCCGGTGTAAAATGACTTGGTCTGACCTTCTTGTTGAAAGCTTTGGCCATTATATTCTGATAGAGTTGACCATGACAAATTGTATTTATTCTCCTCCCATCAATGAGTGCCAGTTATTCCATTCTACCTCGCACCCATTCAGCATCACTCAGTTCTGCTTCCTGAATGATCCTTAGGGAAGGTATCTCTACTTCAGCAGGTATCACAGCTTCAGTACCATAAACCAGAAGATAAGGAGTGGCCCCTGTAGAAGTCCTCATTGTAGTACGATATCCCAACAATACGAAGGGTAGCTTCTTGTGCCAGTGTCTGTAATTGTCAATCATCTTACGCAATATCCTCTTGATGTTTTTGTTCACAGCTTCAACTGCTTCGTTCATCTGTGGCCTATAGGCTGTAGAGTTTTGATGGTTGATCTTGAACTGCTCACACGTTGCTTTCATCAGATCATTGTTGAGATTGGTGCCATTATCTGTAATAATTAACTCAGGAACTCCAAATCGACAGATAATATGATCTCAGACAAAATCAGCTACAACCTTCTTTGTGGCAGACTTATGTGAGGTAGCCTCGACCCATTTGGTGAAATAATCAATAGCAACAAGAATGAACCTATGTTTGTTGGATGCGGCAGGTTTGATAGGACCAATAACGTCCATACCCCAAGCTGCAAATGGCCAAGGAGAGATGGTGACATGGAGTTCGTTGGGAGGAACTCGAATCATGTCAGCATGCGTTTGGCATTGATGACACTTTTGCACATAACGAATGCAATCCGTCTCCATAGTCAACCAAAAGTACCCGGATCTCAGTATTTTATTGGCCAAGGTAAATCCGTTCATTTGAGGGCCGCAAGTTCCAGCGTGGACTTCTTCAATCAGACTAGAAGCTTCTCTAACATCAACGCACCTCAGCAGTCCTAAATCAGGAGTCCTCTTGTACAAGATTTCTCCGCTTAAGAAGAATTGGTTAGCTAACCTCCGAATAGTGCGCTTTTGAATACTTGTGGCATTCTCCAGATAATCTCCATTTTTTAAGTATCCCTGTATATCAACATACCATGGCTTGCCATCTAACTCTTATTCGACATGGAAACAATATGCAGGCTGCTCATGAGTATGAATAGGGATGAGATCAATATAATTCTTGTCCGGATGTTGTATCATAGAAGAAAAAAAGGCCAAAGCATCAGCGAATTCATTCTGGATTCGCGGAACATGTTTGAATTCTATCTTGACAAACCTCTTGCACAATTTTTGTATGCAATCTATGTATGGCAGGAGTTTCCTGTTCTTGGCAGCTGATTCCCCTTGTACTTGATGAATCAACAGGTCTGAGTCCCCAATTACCAATACCTCTTGGACATTCAGGTCAACGGCTAGCCGAAGCCCCAAAATGCAAGCTTCGTATTCAGCCATATTGTTGGTGCAAGGAAACCTAAGTTTGGTTGATATCGGATAATGTTGGCCAGTTTCTGATATCAAAACAGCTCCAATACCTACTCCTTTGAAGTTCGCAGCTCCATCAAAGAATATCCTCCAACCATCGTATATTTCGGATATGTCCCCTCCCATAAATGCCACTTCCTCATCAGGAAAATAAGTTTTCAAGGGTTCGTATCAATCATCTACGGGGTTCTCAGCTAGGTGATCTGCCAATGCCTATGCTTTCATGGCCCTCTGAGTGACATAAACTATGTCAAATTTACTCAATAAAATCTGCCGTTTAGCCAGCTTCCCGGTAGGCATAGGCTTCTGAAAGATGTACTTTAGTGGATCCATTCTTGAGATCAAGTAAGTAGTGTATGCTGAGAGGTAATGTCTCAACTTCTGGGCTGTCCAAGTTAATGCCAACACGTGCGTTCCATCAAAGAGTAACGAGCCTCATATGATGTGAACTTCTTACTCATGTAATAGATTGCCTGCTCATTTTTCCCTGTTTCATCAAGCTGCCCCAGAATACAACCGAAAGCATTATCCATCATAGATAAATACAACAATAGCGGCCTACCTGGCTCAGGAAGGACTAATATAGGAGGATTAGATAGGTAATACTTGATTTTTTCAAATGCTTGCTGACACTCTGACGTCCATTTTGTGAGCAGCATCCTTTTTCAATAACTTGAAAATCGGCTCACAGATGACAGTGGATTGGGCTATGAAGCGACTGATGTAGTTGAGGCGCCCCAAGAAACTCATTACCTCTTTCTTATTTTTTGGTGACGGAAGCTCTTTGATGGTTTTGATTTTGGTCGGGTCCAACTCTATTCCGCGACGACTGACGATAAAACCCAATAATTTTCTCGCAGGGACTCCAAAGGCACACTTTGCCGGGTTCAACTTCAGATTGTATTTTTGTAGCCTACTAAAGAAGTTCTCGAGATCGTCCAAATGACTTGAACCCTTTTTGGATTTGATGATAACATCATCCACATAAACTTCAATTTCCTTGTGGATCATGTCATGAAAAATGGTAGTCATGGACCTCATGTATGTAGCTCCAGCATTTTTCAACCCGAAAGGCATAAACTTGTAACAATAAACCCCCAGGGTGTAATGAAAGCAGTTTTCTTAGCATCCTCCTCATGCATCTTAATCTGATGATAATCGGCAAAGCAATCCACGAATGATTATGTTTCATGCTTGGCACAGTTATCGATCAAGATGTGTATATTAGGGAGTGAAAAATTGTCCTTAGGGCTGGCTCTGTTAAGATCCCTATAGTCAACGCAGACTCTGACCTTACCATCCTTCTTGGGAACAGGTACGATATTAGCTAGCCAAGTCGTATATTCAGTTACTCGAATGATTCCAGCCTCAACTTGCTTTGCCACCTCCTCTTTAATCTTCAAGCTCAGATCAGGTTTATACTTTCTGAGTTTCTGTTTGATAGGAGGACAAGAGGGATCAGTGGGCAGTCTGTGGGATATAATCGAAGTGCTCAATCCTGTCATATCTTCATAGGACCAAGCAAAGACGTCTTTGTGTTTTTACAAAACCCGAACGTAGCCCTTTTTCTCATTTTCAGATAAGTAAACACTGACGTATGTTTCATTAGCCACTTCTGAGTCGCCTAAGTTCACTACCTCTGTATCCACTAGGTTTGCCTTAGGTTTATGTTCAAACTCTTCAACCTTTTTAACGAGTTCTTCCGGTACTTCAGCTTCTTCTACCTCTTCTAGTTCACTTATATTATGTTGCACAGTCTCATTACATATCACAGTCTCAGATTCAATGTTTTTAGAAGTAATTTTGCTGAAAGAGAAAGAAAGAAAAGAAAACATAAATAAAGGATATTAATATACTGAAGAGAAACCCTTTATTAAAGAAAGATGAGTGCCTTCAAAATAGTAAATAGCATAAAACAAGTGATTTATTTGGTAGATAAAAGCAAAATGCAAGAAAAAATTAAGCTTTTAAAATAATAATAACTAGTAAAATAATAGCCCGAGGGAGGTATAGAGAGGTCAAAATTGGGTGTCAACATATGCTATGGGTATTATTTTTGCTCATTAGCCATGACCTGCAGGGGACCCTAGGTGTCCATGTACTATACCGATGTGGTATCTGCTCTATATCAAATATATCAACAACAACATCTATAAAAAAATAGGTTCTCAGACCCATATTCTCACAAAGATACTCAGTGTCTAAGACACGACTGATACTTAGCCATTTTAGCTCAATCATCACTTCATGTTCCTTTATCCTATTCATACAAGCACAATAGGGAAATCATATACAATACAACCACGTCCAAAGACCAATCACAGGTTATACAATTTCACTAAAAACACATAATAAGGTGAATCTTAACTCCAATTTAAACCATAACCTACCTCGAGTGAAAATACAAAACCTTTAACCTAGTTCACCCCTGACTTATCCTTTCTTAACTCCTTGAAATACACAAGGTCTAAAAATAACAATGATATAAGAGTAATTAGCTAATTACCCTTTATTTTAGGCTTTGGGAATCAAACCCAATTATTCTACCCATTAAACGAGATTTATAGCATTCCCCAAGGGTTGATTAACTACTAATTAGACCTATTACATTCGTAGGATCAAGAATTCAAGGTTTCTAATCAAGTTCATAGATATTCCACCATTTTTAAACTAAAAGGTTTCACCTTTATGGAACCCAAAGTTTCCCACTAGCTTTAAACATGTTATGAACTAATAATTTCATGCTAGAACTCATAAAAATATAATTTAAGATCAATTCTAGGTAATTTTAAACATACTCATAGGGTTCTTCCTCAAGTTCATGCTTCTAGGACTTAATTGTAAGAAATCCACCATTAATCAATAAATTAAGAGTTCTATGGATTACTTACCTCAAATGATGGAGTTTGCCCTAGTTTTCTTGGAAAACTTACTTTTTAGAGCTCTAAGACGAAGTAGAATCAAGAGAGAAATGACTCAAAAAACTGCAGGTCACATAGGTTATAACTGCCACATAATCTCGTCGTGATGGATGGCTTTTTGTCGTGATATAATATCGTGATGAGGAATCCTCTCATTGTAGCAAAGGTCGATTTCTAGAACATCACCATTTTTCTCCCAGACCCCCATTTTGCAACACACTTTATTGCATAAATGCAATGAATTATTCTTAATGCAGCAACTATCATATCCAAAGTTATATGACTTTGATTCTTGTCTTGAAACTTCCTAAGAGATCCTACAGCAATTGGCTACCCGCAAATAGACACCATACTACTACATAATATCACACAAAATATAAATTACTTCTAAGGCATAGACCACTATATTTTAGTTTGAGCTCATCCTATTTCGAGAGTTTTAATTCTCACCTAGAAACTTTTCTAGTTGGGTACTTATGCCTTAATTCAACATAATGATGCAATAGGTTATTACAGATAAAGACCAATTGATGAATGAGTATGCATCTCTGATATTGAATTATGAGACCCTTGAAGAAGAAAAATCTCTTTTTAAAAAACTCCCTAAAAGATTTCTCACACAAAGGAAAAAATAAAGCCACAATTGTTCAACAAAACTTGTAAGATGACATCAAGAAATTGAATGTCAATCTTCAAGAACTGTCTGAAAAGAACAATGAACTGCTAAAAGAACTAAGTAATACTAAAGCTGAGTTGGAACACAATCAAGAGTGGGATAAGTCCTCAACTTTTCTATCACACATTCAGAATAGTCAATCCACCTCTAAACATGGGCTAGGATTCAAACCTATAAACTATAAGGTTTCACAGATCAAACCCTCTCTGATGACATTGTGAACCTCTTGTGGTAAAGAAGGGCACATTAAAAAATAATGTCCAACATAACTCAAAGCTGAACAAAAGAACTTTAACTTTGTTAAGAATTTTAGACATCAAAAGGTGATGCAAGCTCCTAACAAAAGTTGGAATCTTCCTCATTAGGCTAGGAGAGATTTAATTCATCATTTTACCTATAAAAAGGTACCCAAGTTGGTCTGGGTGCCTAAGTATAATCTTTAATTTGATTCTTGTAGGAGAAGTTGAGATAAAGGAGCAAACTATGGTATCTTGAAGTGCATACACCATACATATGACAGAGAATAAAGAAAACTTCTTCTCATTCACAAACTTCTAAAGTGGAAGAGTAGCCTTTGGAAATGGTAAAAGTGGAGAAATTGTTGGAATTGGTAAGGTGGGTAAGTCTACCTCTCAAGCCATAGAGAATGTCTACTATGTGGTTGGACTCAAACACAATCTGCTGAGCATATCCCAAATATGTGACAAAGGGAATAATGTGTTGTTTACTTCAGCTGACTACATGGTAACAAACTCAAAGAATGGAAATCTGGTACTCAGAGGCAAAATATATAAGAATGTATACAAGGCTTATATCATGGACCTACATAAGAAAGAATTAACTTGTCTTAGTGCTCTAACTAGCAGCTCATTACTATGGCACAAGAGACTAGGCCATGCAAGATTATCATTGATCAACAAGTTAGTATCAAAAGACTTGGTACTAGAATTTCCTAAGAAAAAACTAGAAGAAGATATGGTATATGATGTTTGTGCCAGGGGAAGTAGGTGAGATCATCTTTCAAACCCAAGAAGATGGTGAGCACTTTCAAACCTCTAGAACTGCTTTATACGGATCTCTATGGACCCATGAGGGTACTCAACAGAGGTTGAAAGAGGTATGTGTTTGTTATTGTTGATGACTACTTCAGGTTTACTTGGACACTCTTTCTAAGTTCCAAGGATGAAACTTTTGATGTTACCCAAAATCTTTGCAAAACTAGTCCAAAAGAAATTGAACACTGATGTGATAGGAATAAGGTCTGATCATGGGACTGAATTTGAAAATGCAAACTTCTTGACCTATTTTATTGAAAATGGCATAGATCACAATTTCTTTACTCCAAAAACTCCTCGGCAAAATGGAGTAGTAGAAAGGAAGAATAGGTCACTGGAAAATATAGCTAGAACTATGCTCATAGCATGTGGGCTTCCCAAAATCTTCTGGGCTAAAGCTGTGAACACACCCTTCTATCTTATTAACTTATGCATGATCAGTTCATTGCTTGACAAGACTCCATATGAGCTACTCAAGGGGAGAAAGCCAAATCTCACCCATCTTAGACCCTTTGGATGCAAGTATTTTGTGCATAATAATTGAAAGGATGCTTTGGGAAAATTTGATCCTAAAAGTGATGAGGGAATATTTCTAGGCTATTCCTCTAAAAGCAAAGCATACAAGGTCTTCAACAAGAGAATCAGATGTAAGAAAGAAAGCATACATGTTATATTTGATGAAGATCACTATGTAAGCAAAGAAGGAGCAGTGTGTGATAGTGATAGTATTAGGTTGGTGCTTGACTCAGAAGATGAACAAGAAGAGGATTTACACATAGATGTCATCACCACAATTGAACCAAATTCCACAGGCATAGAAGAAACAATGACCTCAGGAAGAACTAATCATGAAGACACAGCTTCCTATCAGCTAAAATGAATTTGGACCTTTAGTCCCTCTTTCTAGAAGAAATTGAAAACATAAGTGTTCTCATCCTATTGAAAACATCATCTCTCCTATGGATTTATGAATGCAAATAAAATACCAGTTAAGAAATATGTGTGCCTTCTCAGCTTGTCTCTCAATGATTGAACCTAAAAATATCAAAGAAGCCTTACTAGATGCAGACTAGATAGTGGCTATGAAAGAAGAATTAAATCAATTTGAGAGAAGACGGGTGTGGCACTTGATACCCAAACCAATAGATAGAACTATCATTGGGACACAATGTGTGTTCAGAAATAAGCTAGATGACCAAGGAATAATAACCAGGAACAAAGATAGACTGGTAGTTCAAGATACAATCAAGAGGAAGGAATTGATTATGATGAGACTTTTTCTCCAGTGGCTAAAATAGAAGCAATTGGGATGTTGATTGCTTTTGCATCTCACATGGAGTGTAAGCTGCATCAAATGGATGTCAAGAGTGCATTTATAAATGGATATTTGTTGGAAGAGGTGTATGTGAAGCAACCTCCAAAATTTGATAGCCTTTAACTTTCTGATCATGTGTACAAGCTTGACAAGGCCCTTTATGTACTCAAACATGCACCAAGAGCTTGATATGACAAATTTTCATCTTTTCTTCTTGAGCATAGGTATGATAGAGGGAAGATTGACAACACTCTTTTCTTAAGAAGATAGGGAAAGAAGATTTTCATTGTTAAAATATATGTGGATGATATAATATTTGGTGCCACTGATGATTCACTATGCACTGGGTTTGCTTCCTTGATAAGCAATGAATTTGAAATGAGCATGATGGGTGAATTGAACGTTTTCTTAGGATTATAGATCAAAAAGACTAAGACTGGCACATCCATCCACTAGCAGAAGTATATGAAAGAGCTTCTGAGAAGTTTGATATGGAGAATGCCAAACCAAAGGAGACCCCCATCTCCACCACCACCAAACTTGATCAAGATGAGACAGGCTAAGCTGTAGTTGAAACCAAGTATAGAGGAATGATAGGATCTCTATTTATCTCACTACAAGTAGACCTGGCATTTTGTATAGTGTTGGTTTGTGTGCTCGATTTCAATCCTCTCCAAAAAAAAAGTCCCATTTGAAGGGTGTGAAGAGAATTCTAAGGTACCTTAAGGATACATAGAGCTTGGTTTCTATGGTATCCTACTGAAGACTCATTTGACTTAGTGGGCTATGTTGATTATGTTGGATACTTGGTATATAAAAAAATACCTCTGGAGTGGCTCACTTCTTGGGACCATTTCTTATTTCTTGGGCCACAAAGAAATAGAACTTTGTTGCTCTATCAATAGTTAAAGCATGAATATGTGGTTGTTGCATCCTGCTACTCTCAATTTCTTTGAATAAGGCAACAACTCAGTGACTATTAAATAAATATGGAATGCGTTTCAATTATGTATGACAATACTAGTGACGTAAATATGGCAAAAAAAATCAGTTAAGCATAAGAGAACAAAGCATATTGATGTGAGACATAATTTTCTCAGAGATAGTATGGAGAAAGGGTTGATTCAGATGACCTCTTGTGGTACTGATGAACAAGTGGCTGATATTTTTACAAAGGCTCTGAGTAAAGAGCAATTTGAGAAGAACAAACCGGCACTTGAACTAATTAATCATCTCTAAGAAGGAGGATGCAGGAGAACTCCCCCGGTAATTAGCTAGGAGGACTTGGAGAAAATGAAGGTACTTGCATAATAAATAAACACAATAAATGACTCAGTCTTGTTCCTTGCAGGATTACAACCATAACTTGAGGAGTCTCCACTGGGATCTGATGATACTATCCCTATTTTCTTGACATCCAAGTAGTCTTTCATTTATAGGAGAGATGCAAGGACCTGTTCCATGTTACAAGTATGCACATCCATTCAAAACTGCTATTCATTAAGTGCAAAACTCAATATCATCGTGTCACAAGGACCTGATCCTTGATGGAGCCTCTTTTTCATATCAAATAATAGCAAGCAAGAAAATCAAAACTGATGCCCTCTAATCATGTCTCTCTCCTTTTAATAACTGACAACAACCACTTAAAACTTCTAAAACACTCAAAAGCCTTCAGCTCTCTCCTAAAAACCTTCCATCTTCTACAAACCCTTCACAAAACCAACTTTGCTCTTCACCTTGACCCTTCTGCTCTTCATCTGTCAGAAATCTTTAATCCTCCATCCTCACTCTCTTCAAATGGCGTCCTTGTTTCTCATCCTCATACTTAAACACCACTTCTCCACCAAAGAATACACTGGTGGATTACTCTAATGATAAAGATTTCCCTTTATTTATGGTGCAATCACTCAAAGAGAATCAAGGTCTAGATCTTTTATACCTACGCTTTCATTTTCTTTTGAAAGATCCCCATCTCTATCACTCCTATTTTCTCCATCACCAAAACCCTCATCATCAATACCCTCACTTTTAAAACCCTCCTCTCCTTTGACTGAAAAATCAGACTCATTAGTCTATTGCTAGACCTCTCGATGGATGTAACCCATACTGCAGTGCAGCCTATAGATAAAGTAACCAAACCCTCCTCCTTTCCTTCTAATGAGGAGAGTGATAGTGATGGTTATATTTTTTCGCCTAGAAATGTACTACATTAATCACCACACCTATTCCTGGTTTCAAGAAATGTGTAATGCACAAACTCAAATCCACTCCCAAACCAAAAAACATGTCTTCCTCCTTTCTACCATCTCGAATCCCCAACACTCGTATGAGAATTGCAGAGGTTAGGGTTGTTTTTGCTGAATCCAGCAAAAGGGTAAGAAGCTCCATAGGGAAGAGGAAGATTGAGTAAGATGATGAGCCCATTGACATTAAGGATGACATAGAGCAAGATAAATTTGCCCTTCTTTCCACCAAGAAAGCAAGGGTAAACAAGAACTATGAAAAGTTCTTGGCCATTGGGAGCTGGACTACTATGGCTCTAAGACAGTGCCAAAAGGGAGAGTCTTTGATCCTGAGGTAATGGACAATTCTTTTGTTCAAAATTTATTTGATAGACTTGAGTTCTAAAGGTGGAGACATCTGTTTAGGTTGGTTGACTCTATTGTGTATGAGAATGAGGTGGTAGAATTCTATGTTAATCTGCATATTCTTGAGAAAAGGGTGGTTAGCTCCAAGGTTAGGGGGTAGAGATTGTGTTTGATTCTATGAAATTTGGTGAGATTCTGCATGTCCCTGCTCAGGTACTAGAGGTCTATGAATGAGACACTGATGAGGAATGCATCCTCACTAGGAAATTTACTAGAGAGAGAGTACAGAAGGTTTCTAGGAAGGTGTTAAAAAGGGAAATAGAGCCTTTTCACAAGCTTTTGTTTGAAATTGTGAATAAAGAGGTGCTACCTATGAATGGCAGAAGGCATGAGGCCTCATTTAGGGACATGGGTATCATGAATGAACTTGATCTAGATAAAAATATCAGTCTACCTACTCTCATGATCAAGCATATTCAAACGGTGACCTCTCCCAATAAGGGTCCTCATGGTCTGGCCTATGGCTACCTACTCACCCTAGTGTTTGAGAGCTTTGGGGTGGAATTGAAGAATGAAAAGGTGGACACTAAGAGTGGTATGATCACAGCTAAGACCCTGGGTGAATGTGACTACTTTCTGACCAGCCCTACTAGGGATAAGTCTTCTAGAACGGTCACTCAACTCACCTTGGACCTAGAGGTTGCACATGCAGAAAATGCCAAGCTAAGGGAGGACATATCCAGCTTGAAGAACCAACTAGCCTCCAGTTGTTGTTGCTCCTTTTTTTTTTGGTTCCATCTATTTCAGCTCCATTGACAAACAATTTTTTGGGTTTTGTAACTATGTGAATGTTTTGTTAAGGGCCAGTGTTTGGCTTCATATTGTGCATTTTGTGATAACTACTGTGGTGTCCTCTTTCCTGCTACTGAATTGACTTGTTAATACCTAAAATGGCTAGTATCCTCATGTTTTTATGTGGTGCTTATCTTGTTTATGGCTCTATTTCCCAGTGACCATAAGCATTTATGTTTGCACTCTATACATATGCAATGCCTTCTTTATTTTACCTGTCTTTTTAATGACGCCAAAAAGGGGAATATTATTGGGGTGTCATATGTTCTCATTTGGTGACATTTATGTTGGTGTGGGGTGTGGCATTGAATCAATGGTGATATTTACTAATGTATTGGGTGTGGGGTAGAATCATATTTACTGATGTATTGGATGTGGGGTAGAATCGATCATGAGTTTGTCAACATCAAAAAGGAAAAATTAAAAAAACCTTGAGGGTTAATGTTGTATTTTCCTAACTTACTTGCATGTTTTAATGATTGACAAAGTATCAGGTCCTTACATGATCAGAAACGTGTGTGTATCGCATGATTCAAGGAGAAGCTATTTATGAAAATTAGAATCTCATGAGGATTCTACTATTTATAGGAATTACTTAGTTTAAACCTTGAAAACTATGAAAGGAAAACCTTATGTGATTAGGGGGCTTTCCTTACTTTGCTTGGATAGGAAGACCCACAAACGTATACACTATACATGGAGGAGACCTATTTCGTGAATCACCACCTATTGCTCACTCAAAGAGACATTATTCTCAAGAAGTAGGAGAACCTCAACACATCAATTATTGAAGCTTCAAGAATAACTCAGAGCTGATTATTCTTGAGACAAATCTGAACTTTGTGAGTTTGTAATAGTTTAGTTGTGAAGTTATAGCTATTCTATTGTGAAAGAATTGGTGAGGCTGGTAACAAGAAGTGAAATTGACTTATTGGAGAGTTTGTTAATAGAACAGTTATATGTAACTTTTGAGAGTAGGTGCTAAAGTTAGTTCCTTTGATTATTGACTTGTAATCATAGAACTTGCTCTGTTGAAGTTAGTGGATTTGAGTTGTTAAATCCTGTTAGGTTGTAGTTTTTACTCCCTTGAGCAAGGAGGTTTTCCACGTAAAGTTGTGTGTTCTTTATTTTATTATTCTCACTTACATACACAGGAACCTGGTTCTTGTGTATTGGCAGTTGGTACTCGTTTCTTTCATTCCATCAGCACCACATAAATTGGGACAGAGAAAAAAATAACATATATTATCTGAAAATTATGTAAAAGTACTATCTATCACAATAATTAATAACTTAAAATATTTAAAAATTATATTAAAAAATTTATTGTCTTTCCAAATTCATTGTGTGACATAAATTAGAACAAAAAAAGTAACATACAAGCACAGACTATTATGTCTAGTCTATATAATTATAAATTGAAAAGACAAATAACCTGAACTAAAATCCAAAATATATCAAATCGAAGACCAAAGTAGTGTGACATATGAAACTTCCAAATCGCTTGCATCCAGTTTAATTTCATCTATGCTGGTCAAAGCCGATACATATCCGATAAAGAAGTTAAAGTGAATATACATAATTTGGTCTCCATACTAGGCTGTTGAAAAGTCAGAAACAATATGAGCACATTTTCCATAATGGGTCGAAAAAGAAGGTAGACAACCAAATATTGCAAAGATCAAATAATTTAATTTTGACAAGTGAAGTCATAAATCTGGACCATCTAGTACTATAGGAAAACATCAGAAATCCAACAACTTTCATTTATCAGAATGTAAAACGTGTCAAAACTGAAAACTACAAGTAACTGCCACCATGCAGAATTAGTAAATGAAACTCTACGTAAAAGCTTTAAAGAAGTTGCCAACGCCTCAATATATTAGCTGGTAGATATATGTGGTCTGTAACAATTCACAGGTACCATCTATTTATTCAAAAGGGGCAAAGTGTATAGTTGTTTGTTACTTAATTGGAATAAAAATGTTCTTTTGTTAATAAATATAATATTTTAAAATATATCTTTTTTTAATAAAAAATATTATTTGTAGAAAACCTTTTTCTTGTTTCATTTTTAAAAAAATCTCTTTAACTAATAAAAATATAACAAGTAATATATTTTTCTTCTTAATCTCATTTATCAATTAAAATATAATAACTCATGCACTTTTTCGAGTGATAATATATGTTACCTACACTTCATTAATTTTTATTTATATAACGATAAAAAAATTCTAATAAAATAAAAAATAATTTTATTTTTTAATATTTTATGAATTAAAGTAGGATAAACATTTGTCAACATAATTATTAGCTTTAAAGTTAAGACACAACAATCATAATGTCACAAAATATAAGAATTTATTACATTGATTCAAATCACAACATATCTTTAAAATATCGATATTGTTGACCTTTTTTCATTTTAACTTTAAAACAAAGAATTATATTAACAAATGTTTATCCTACTTCAATTTGAAAAAGATTAACAAATAAAAATATTTCTATTTTATTAGGAAAGAATATTATTGTTAATGAAATGTAATGATGAGTTATTATGATCTTATATATATGACCTATATTATCAGTTAAAAAGTAGATAGGTTATTCTATTTTAATTGATAAAACTTTAAGAAGAAACAAATATTACTTTCCACTTTTTTTAATTAGTTAAAGGAATTTTAAGAGAAAGGAAATAAGAAATGTGTTCTTTAAAAATAATATTTTTATTAGAAAAAAAATGTATTTTTAAAAGAAGAACCAATATGTTTATTATAAAAAAATTATTTTGACCAAATTAAGTAACAATACGTACCTTTTTTTACCAAACTATTAAAAAGGATATTTTTATTTAATTTTACACAGTTTAAAAATATTTTTGACCTTTTTCCATATTAATCATATTGTTGAGGTTTTATGCTTTGCTAGCTCCAAATTGGCATTATTATCAAAATTTTGGTTTGATGGACTTGTATATAGAAACTGAAAAGACATAACCTAATCCAAATGTCCACTTTCGTCTATGGTTTTTAAAGGCCATACATATCCCGTAAAATGATTTAAGAGGTGTATATATTGAAAAGTCAGAAAAGAATATAAATCACATTTCATTGATAGATGGAAAAAGTCAAAAAGAAAGGTGAAAAACCAAATAACGCAAAGATGAATAGATTTTGACCAGTGTTTTAAAAGGCAGTCTTGAGGCTCACCTCGTGGTGTGACCAATGTTTTAAAAGGCAGTCTTGAGGCTCGCCTCGGGGCTCACCCCGAGGCGAGGCACTGGTAAAACGCCTCGGGGCTCACGTAGGGGCTTAAGTTCTGTGAGGTTTACGCCCTAAGCGTCCGAGCGTATGCCCCAAACACGCCTAACGTCCAACGCTTGGGGCTCGCCTAACAGTTCTACCCAATTATGTGTCAAATTTCTTAGTCAACATTATTGATCCTCATAATTCTTCAATAAATGAATGATGTTTAGTAGTTTTTTTCATCTATAGAAATAAGAAAGTTGAGAAAACTAATTGCTTATTTACTATTTGAGAATATCGTGGCGGTGAATATCACTTAACATTTCTTTTTAAAACACATAGCTAGATTATACATCTTCACTTGTCATTGATCTTCATGTTTTTGGTTCCTGTGTGTCAAAATTATCATATTTTATTATTTTGTTATTTGAAAGCATTTTCTTTATTCATGAAAGAGTGATATTTTAATTATAATATTAATAGTTTATTAATTATTTCTTTTTTGGGCGATAAATTGCATAGTATAGTCATATATTCTAAGAAATTATGATTCTTTTATTATTTAGAGTTAAAATGTTAGAGTTGATTTGAATCTCATAATAACTTTTATATTATTGTATTATTTCTACTTGTAAAATGATGTTAGAAGTTTTATTTTTTATGAGTTTCTTGAATCATGTTTTAAATTTTTAATGTATTTCTTTTATAATTTTTGAATTATTATACTATTTGACTATATTATAATTTAAAAATTAAAGATTAATGGAGCTTACGCCTCAATGCCCCAGGACTTACATCTTGCTCCGTGCTAAATAAAACGCCTCGCCTGACGCCTGAGTGTTTTAAAACACTGATTTTGACAAGGGAAGTCATGCAGAAGTCCACTCAATTACTTTCATTTTTCACATGTACAACGTGTCAAAACTGAAACCACAAGTGGTTGTTGTCATGCAGAAGAAGTAAAAGAAACTATAGAAGTTGTTAAGAATTTGTCAGAAACACAATATTCTATAAATATTACCTTGGTGCTATATATATCTGGTCTATCACAACTCACAGGTACCATCTCTCCTTTTTTTTTCTACCTTAAAAATAATGGGTACCAAATCAGAAACTGACAACTTTCTTTCCTTACCCCTACTGGCTGATGACTATGATAAAGTAGATAGAGCTGAGAAAGGAGTTGGATCAGATCAAGCCATTAGCAGTACTGGCAAAACTTCCTTTCTGAAAACAACTTTTCATGGACTCAATGCTCTATCAGGTTCTTTCTAATTTTTTATTTCTCCTTTTACTCCTTTGTTTCATTTTATATATGACAATATTTTTATTAATTAAAAAATAAAAAGAGTTTTGACACTTACCAAAAGTACCATTTGACTTGTAATTTTGAATATAATATCATATTTCTTTTGTTATAAGACCATATGTCATCATTGGCGATAAAATCAAAAGTTCAAAATTAATGATTTTTTTTAAATATATGTAAGTGTCATTCCCTTGGAAATATACTATTTTAATTTGTTTGACTTGATTCTTCGGATTACGAGAATCAAATTAATTAATATTCTGTGTGAATGATATTGAATTTCCTAAAGAAAAATATTGTTTATTGATATTTGTTTCCTCAGGAGTTGGGATTTTATCGACTCCATATGCGCTATCGTCAGGAGGGTGGTTAAGCATGATACTTCTTCTCTTTATTGCATGTGCGACCTTCTACACATCCTTGTTGATAAAGAGATGTATGGATTTTGATCCAACTATAACAAGTTATCCTGACATTGGACATCGGGCATTTGGAACAGCAGGAAAAATACTGGTTTCGGTTTTTATGAATCTAGAGCTTTACATGGTAGCAACAGGTTTTCTAATTCTTGCAGGGGACAACTTGCATAATCTGTTACCAGATCTGAACATTGAGTTTTGGGGACTCCAATTTGGTGGGAAACAAAGCTTAATCTTGATTGTTGCTCTCGTCATATTACCAACCGTATTGTTAAAGAACATGAGCATTCTTGCATATGTATCAGCCTCTGCAGTTTTAGCTACTCTCGTGATTATTGCTTCCATTTTCTGGGCAGCAACGTATGATGGTATTGGCTTTCATAAAAGTGGAGTATTTGTGAATTGGGGAGGAATCCCTACATCTTTTAGCTTATATGCCTTCTGCTATTGTGCCCATCCTGTTTTTCCAACTCTTTACACTTCAATGAAAAACCAAAAGCAATTTTCTAAGGTAACACATTACACAAACTATAAAATTAAATGTGGTTAGGTTATTTTTAATAACTAATATGAACTTGACTTTGGTATTTCATTAATATTGCAGGTAATGGTTCTGTGTTTTGTGTTCTCTACCATGACCTATGCATCAATAGCAGTTATGGGGTACTTAATGTTCGGGTCGGATGTGGAATCACAAATTACCTTGAACCTTCTAACAGAAAAGTTTAGCTCAAGATTGGCTATATGCACTGCCTTGATCAATCCAATAGCCAAGTATGCATTAATGATGACACCAATTATTAACAGATTTGAGGAACGTTTGCAGTCTTACTGTAATAAAAAATCATTTAGCTACCTGACCAGGACTATATTAGTGATAAGCAGTGTCATTGTGGCCCTGACCATACCCTTTTTTGGGTATCTCATGTCACTAGTGGGAGCATTTCTTAGTGTCACAACTTCAATTTTGCTACCATGTTTGTGCTACTTGAAGATTTCAGGCACTTACATGAAGATTAAATTTGAGATGGTCATAATAGGCTTTACAATGCTAATGGGGATCATAATCTTAGTTACCGGTACATACACATCCATGGCAGATATAATACGCCACGTGTAAAAAAAAATTGTCAGTTCTATAGTTTTCAATAGTTGTTATGAAAAGAAACTGATATTTCCTCCGTTTTTAATTTGTTTGTCTTACAAACCTATTTAATCCATTTAGAAACATATTTTTTTTCTTTTTTTGTCAACTCTTTAATTTCAACGTTCCACATGACAAGTTTAGGACCACTAAATCAAAGAACATTTTAGTACATTCCACGTATCATTAGTTTAATACCACAACATTCAAAAGTTTTCTTTACTTTCTTAAATTCCATGTCAAGTTAAAATCAGACAAACAAATCAAAACAGAGGAAGTATTGTAATTCCATAACAGTCCAGATTTATATAAGTGCAATAATCTTAACGATTCTTTCAAAATACATTGAACTACCAGTACTCTGGAATAAGCTCGATGATTGAGTATGAATAGAGATACTTTGAATACATTTCTGTACTAATTATCATGGGATATACAATATAGAGACACGTATAATGATAACGACTAACCCATGTGAGCCTAATATAATAAAGTATCTATTGAAAAAGTAAACTAGATTCATCCCAAGTACATGAATTTGATAAATTCATGTATTACTCCCTCGGTTCCTCGATTTATTTTTATTTGTCACGTTTGGATTTAGCATATTTATTAACAAAATAACGATGACATGGAAAAAATGATAATCTTTTCTTGATAGGTTAAAAGTGACAAATAAAAGTGAAAAATTATTTTTGAAATAATGAACAAGTAAAAATAAATGGAGGAAGCATTGATTGAGAAAACAATTAGTAGAGTGAAGTAAAGAAGAACTATTTCTCCCACTTGTCTTCAAGAAAGAATTTGAGTGATTGAGAGTCTTCTCCTCCCTAATTTTTCAATATTTGGTATCAGTACCACTTGTCTTGAGGAACTTGTGAAGAATTCGAAAGAAAGAATCTTCAAATTAAAATGAATATGAATGAGATTATCTACTATATATAGTTATGAGGATGTTGCGCTAGAGAATCACCAGTTTGAAGAAATTATTTTGATAGATGGAACTATCAAAATTTTAAAAGTTATATTAACTTTCAAAGGATTTTCTTAGGGAATGAGCCCAACAAGAATGTTAACCCCGGTGAAGCAATTGCTTAGGGAGTAGTTTCATGATAACGAATCTTGAATGGAGAGGTACCAGATAATATTGTTGCTATGAGAAAGATGAATGAGAAAATCCACACTCTAATCTATCAAAGTGTTGGTGATAAGTAAAATATATTTGTCCCGAAGTTATTTTTTATTCATAGGATATTGAAAAATAATAATGATAAAAAAAATAGCAATAATTTATTGCCTGACAAGATATAATTTGTTGCTAAATTACCATGTGATTACTATGAACTATTATCCTATATTATTATTAAGTTTCCAGCTGCAAAAATATAGTGAAAAGGAGAAATTTTTTATTAGCCTCTTCTTAGTCTTCATGGGAAAGAAATACTTTTTAAAAAAATTTAATTTGGTGGTCATTTCATTAATTATAATTGAAAACAAAATAATAAAGGTCTAGATCTAACAATAAAAATGAAAGGGCTGGCTCAAAAGTGACTGACCCAACAACAAATATAATTTGGACAGGTAGATTGTGTCTATTCAAAAGCTTCAATGTCTACTCATCTTCTTCAATCCTTTCACTGGTCAGAAAAAGGAAACCAAGGATTCCTTTTGTTGTCATGTCCTTCCGTTGCTTCCATGAACTTCCTGGAGCTAGTGATACCCTTTGCTTGGTAAGTAAGTTCCTTCGCCCTTTTTCTATCCTTTTTGTTGATTCTGTTTTTCATTTGGTTTTGTTTCAGCTTGAGGCGATCTTGACTCTCCATATTCTTCTTGCTTTGTAAGTTCTAACTTCCATTGTTCTTGTTTTCACCATTTTCGCTATTGGGTATTTTTTGAGTGTGCCTCTTCATGCGTGCACTATTGATGTTATCAGATCTGGATCTCTATGGCCACCTCGAATATATGTTGTCGTCCCTCTTTGCCGCTATAGTGAGTTTCCTTTTCCTAAGAAGAGTGAGTTTCTTTATGTCACATAGCCCTCTTATTTGACTTAAGAGACTCTTCCATTTTTGTTGCTGACCTCTTCGTATGCTATGTACCCAATGCTTCCCCTTTGCTTTATGACTTGTTCTATCCCAACATATAAATAGGACACAACGTTGTGTATGTGTTGATACAAGTGCTCTACCTGTGTTCTTTCTGGTCTCCATAATAGAGTTGTAGCCATGAATGCTTGATCTGTTTCTCTATTCATTTTATGATGATGCCTTCTCCTTATCTGATGTTGCATTGGTTATTCTCTTGGTTCTTATCCTCAAATTAGCAGTCTGTTGCTTGTCTAGGTTGAGAATCTGCTTAGCTTTAGAAGGTATCTCTATGAAATTAGTATAGCTGAATCTATCAGCTCTGTTAAAAGCCACAGTGTTACCTTTCCTATAGATATGATTCAGCTTAACCTGACAAATTTGAACCATTTGCGATGTCTTCTATCATTGTTGTGATTTTCCATGGAATTTCCCAGATTCCAGATACGATTTTTATATCAATCCTAGTGAACCCTGTAGCAATGCAGTGATAAATATCTTTCCTTATTGCAATTTCCTCTGCTTCTATATTTGTAGTCTTGTGAATCTCTTCTCCTTGGGAACAACTAAGTCTCCATCATGGTTTCTTAGGCAGAAACCATAAGAAATCCTCCCTGGATTTCCTTTAGATGCCCCATCTGTGTTGCACTTTAAATTGCCATGATCTGGTGGCTTCCATTTAACTGCCACATAGTACAATTTGGGTTTGTACTTCTCCAAATAGTCCACCAGGTCTGGCCAGCTAGTAGGAGCCTGCCTTAACTTAGGATAGATACTTTTGACCATACTCTAAATATTTGTGTTCGCACTGAATACAAGGCTATGTAAGTGTAACACACCAAAAATTTTAAGCTAAAATTTAAATCGTTCTTCATATGTGTATAGGTCCAAAACCGATGATCTCTAATTATACATAAGTGTCATGATCAATTTCCTAGTGTGGTGAGCACTTTGGAGATAAATCATGGTCATATGAAACTTCTAGCACCAAGTTAGGTTGAGAGAATTTCTATCGATTAAGTTCTCGTATAAGATTCTACTAGAATCAACTTCAAACAAGTACTCCTCTTAGAATATGAAGCGTTAGATGGTCTAGTACCCACTAAGTTAAAGATCTTCGAGTCTTCTTTCTAACGCCATCGACCGTTCATTAATCCGAGTCTGAAGTAAAAAATTATGGTCATTTTAGTTTTGACTGATATTCTGAAAATGGTTGCAGACCAGTTGTGGTCGTGGATGACCATCTGCGGGCCACAAATCTAGTGCAAAAGGGGTCAGCAGGAGCAAATTTTGGCCGACATTTTGGAAAGAGTTGTGGGTCATTTGTGGGCCGCGGGTGCCTACTTGTGCACTGCAAATCTAGTGCAAATATGCCGAAGGAAACCCTTTTAAGTCGGTTTTAATAATAACGACTAATCCATGTGAGCCTAATAAAGTATCTATTGAAAAAGTAAACTAGATTCATGCCAAGTACTTGAATTTATATAATTCATGTATTACTCCCTCTGTTCACTTTTACTTGTCATATTTGGACTTGGCACGACCATTAAGAAAATAATGATGACATGAAAAAAAATGATTGTCTTTTCTTGATATGTTAATAGTGACAAGTAAAAGTGAAAATCTATTTTTGGAATAATGGACAAGTGAAAATAAATGGAGAGAGTATTGATTGAGAAAATGATTAGTAGGGTGAAGTAAAGAAGAATTATTTCTCAACTTGTCTTCAATAAAGAATTTGAGTGATCGAGAGTTTTCTCCTCCCTAATTTTTCAATATTTCAGTTCCACTTGTCTTGAGGCACTTGTGAAGAATTCGAAAGAAAGAATCTTTAAATTAAAATAAATATGAATGAGATTAGCTACTATAGTTATGAGGATGTTGTGTTAGAGAAACACCAACTTGAAGAAATTATTTTGATAGGCGGAACTACAAAAATTTGAAAAGTTATAACAACTCTTAAAGGATTTTCTTAGAGAATGAGCCCAACAAGCATGTTAACCCTGACGAAGCAATTGCTTAGGGAGTAGATTCATGATAACGAATCTTGAACGGAGAGGTAGCAGATAATATTGTTGCTATGAGAAAGGTGAATGAGAAAATCCACATTCTAATCTATTGAAGTTTTGGTGATAAATAAAATATATTTGTCCCGAAGTTGTATTTTATTCACACGGTGTCAAAAAATAATAATGATAAAAAAAAATAGCGATAATTTATTGTCTGGCTAGATATATTTGTTACTAAATTACCATGTGATAACTATGAGTTATTATCCTATATTATCATTAAGTTTTCAGCTGCAAAAATATAGCGAAAAGGAGAAATTCTTTATTAGCCTATTCTTAGTCTTCATAGGAAAGAAATATAAAAATAAGAAAGAGATTATTCTCTTAGAGCTTGTTCAATACCACTAGTCTTACTAATAATATTCTTTAGTGTACATTTGTACTATAACCCTCTCTCTGGGAGGTGTTTTCAAGGGAAGGCGGTCTCTGTAACTGTGGATCGAGCACTATCACCAAACTATGTGATGCTTTTAACCAAAAAAATGGAGGCAACAACCAGAATAAAATATTATTTAATCGTGAAAATATCATGTCAGGTGCACATATCAAAATCTGAACAGACCAGTTACCAGATTCACCTATCATCGCTGGCATAACCATAAAAAAGATCAATAAAATTAAATAAAGAGTCAACAAGATCCTAATCGGTTAAGAAAAAGAGTTTGAATTGACCTATACTTGTTATCCCTCTCCTGGTTGGACTCTAACAAGATAGAAAGAGCGTACAAACTTATAAAAGAAGTCCATCCACCTTTTGCAACTCTTATGTATTCACATATATTTAGCCGTCATTGTTTCTCTGAGTTCTAAGCAAAAGAAGCCTGAAATATAAAATAGAGTTGGACCAGTGTCAACTTTTATTCTAGTAGAGCTAATTTTTCTCTTGTGTCAACTCTAGTAAATGTAATAGATTTGAATTATAATTTCTTATCAGCTTTCTTAGAAGCAATTGTTGTAGTCAAAAATACTTTCTTAGTCTATTATTTTGTTTCAAGCTAAGGATAGCTTTGAAGGATAGAAACAATCTAGGATTGTTGTAAAAGGCTTAGGGGTAAGTCATTTAGATTGCGGAGGTAATTCACTTTGACTTGGTATTTTAGTGAAGGTTAAATAAAATCCTAAAGGGTGGGGGTCACGATTTTTTACATCCATTTGAAAAAACAAGTTGAAACATGTAAGTGGAACAGAGTCTACAAATGTTCCATATAATCAAAAAACTTAGTACAAGTTTTAGTTAAGTGAAAATGATGGGAGACCCAATTCACCCTCCCCCTCCCACTTATTGTGTCTATTAAGGAGCTAATTCAATCACTTTGTATGAGAGAGGGTTACTCGTTTCTAGGTTAACCCCTTTAAAATATCCATAATTATTTTACGTTTTAAGAAAAAATGGTTTTCAACTTTGAAAAATTATTTCAAAACTAAGTAAAATTTTAAAACAATTGAAAGCAAGAGTCACCACTTTATTTATTAAGAAAAAATGTCACTCCCCGAGTCTAACCTCTGGACGTAACACGGGATTCAAGATCACAAGTCATCTCAAGATAACCCTCTGTCATTAGCATGACTTAAAAACTTAACAAAGCATAAGAACGGAAGTTTAACTGAAATAATGAAAAGCTTAATCTATTTTATAAATGAAAGTCTAAGAATGACAATTTAAATACAGCTGAATATCTGACTCTATGTCTGAAAGACTCTACTACTGACGAGCTACAAGGACAAGTCCCCAGGTAATTCTAAATACTGAAACTGAACAAACAAACTAAAATACTGAAAGGAAGCTAAACTCTAAGTCCTCGAAGGAAGAGGGTTCACCAATCTGGCTGGATGTGCTGCTGCTCTACTAGCCATGGATCTGGGAGCGGGCTACAAGATCTACATCATAATAGGATGCAACACAAAGAGGTATACGGTCAGTACTATGGAATATACTGAGTATATGAGATATGCATAAATATGGTAAAACATGCTTAAAATGCAATCAAAACTGAGTTCGAGCATCATAAGAAATATCATATGAAAATAGAATAACATAAGACTTGAAAGCTTGAAAACATTCATATGGGAGTTTCTTCTAACCGACAATAGACCATGTAAGCTACACGGAAACCAACTATATAAGCCTAGTTGGCAAAGCTTCCCTGAACCTTGCCAAGGTATGGGGCACCATTCGTATCATAGCATGGACCCACTTTCACAAGCAGATACTCTCAACTAACGAGAACCCTTTTTCGTGAGGAGACACTCTCAACTAATGAGGACCGTCCCTCTTCCATGAGGAGACACTCTCAACTAATGAGGACCGCCCCTCTTCCATGAGGAGACACTCTCAACTAATGAGGACCGTCTTCTATGAAGAGACACTGTCAACTAATGAGGACCCTCTTAACCTATGATGGCAACGTAGTTTTGGACTTGAGTTATCTAGAACCCTCATCACTCTGTGCTAAATACTACTCCCAAAACATGCATATAGCTCATATAATACTTGTGACATATCTAATGCCAAAACTGTTTTGAAAAGTATAAGGACATATCTAATGTCATGAAATCTCAAATCATAAGTCATAAGCTTAGCATAGCAATAATTCAAACATACTTTCTTTCTAAATTCATATCTTGAAGAATTAGGCATGCAATTTCACAATACTTGAGGTCATGTTATCTAAACATGTCAATTTTGCTTGAAAACATGCAATTTAGTGAAATCATACTAGAAATCCTTCTTTATGCATGGGCTTTTAAAAACACTTAAGGAATCTCAAATAAACATGGGTAATGAATGAGAAATCATGAATTGATACTTTAAAATTAAATACATAAGTTTCCCCCAATTTGGATAAGAACCTTAATTTCATAAATTCGTAAATCAAAGTAAAACTTGGGGAGTTTGGACATAAGGGTGAAAGGAATCTCTTATAGAATACCCACATACCTGAAACTAGAAGAACTTCTAGCTAGAAATTTGGGGACAAAGCTTGGAGAAGAATCCATAAAGTTGGAGGTGGATACTTGGAGAAGAAGTCTGAAAGAAAACTCTTGAGAGACTTTCTTGCTTGAGCTTCTATGATCTTGTTTGCTTGAAACCCTAGGTGTCTTGCCTTAGAGTCTTGAGGGAATTATTTAGAGATAGATTGATTCTTATGAGGAATAACCCCTTTTAGGTGTTTAAAAGATGAGGGAAAGAACCTGAGATGAAGAAAGGACCAAACTACCCTTAATTAAACTCATAGGAAAAAGTGCAGAAAATCTTCGGATGATGCTTCCCACGGGCGGTTGTGGCTCCCACGGGCTGTCGAACCCAACCGTCGGCCTCATGGGGGGTAAATAGCCTCACTGGATAGTTCCCACACCCTTCCACCATGGGTCTTCGTGGTCTTCACGGGCATCAGGACGGCCGTTGCAGTTTCCCACGCTAGTCGACCAGCCCGTCAATTTTTTGATATCTGTCAGTGCTTCCCTAAAATGCCCATAACTTTTTACTCCAGACTCATATTAACAAACAATCAGTGGCGTTGGAAAGAATATTAAAATACCTTTGATTTGGTGGGTACTAAGTCACCTAACTCTTTATATTCTAGGAGTTATAATCATTTAAGATTGACCTTAGTAAGAACTTACATGAAAACTAAATCGGTAGAAAGGCTTTCAACTTAACTTTGAGCTAGGGGTACTTTATGACTTCAATTCATATCTAATACTCCCAAAACACTTAGGAATTGATCTCAATACTCAGATTCATAGAAGATTCATCTAGTTCGGGTCTAACAACAAATAAAGAATGGATCAGATCTTGGCTTAGAATTTCTGGGGTGTTGCAATATCTCCCCCTTGGGATAATTCATCCTCGAATGAAGACTACTAAGTTGAGATTGGAGGGGGAAGGGTTGCAATCCTATCAACTAAGTTTTAATAGTTGAAATATTTCATGGTAACAGATTTTTGACTAAAATATAACTTAGATTGATTCCAGGAACATGCATGCATACTGAGAGCATAAGTATAACAGATGGGACACGAAGCTGAATATCTAACATGATAACTGGTCTAGATTAAGAGTAGGGACTCAGTTGAAACTCAAAGAGAATGAACACATTCTTAGGGATCATGGTCAACTGAATGAAACATCAAACTGAGAGGAGTAGGTATACGAGAAAACTATTCTCTTCCAAATTGAACTTACTACCATGGACTTAGTTGAACGTGCGGTCTTCCAGCCCTAGGAATGATTACCGGTAGGTCTAAACTGATATGATATGAGCACCCTGGGCAGGGAGTAAGAACAAGAATATTCTCGCCTAAACAACACAACTGATAACTTTTAAGCTTAAGAACACCTTTTTAACTACACTAACTTCCCTGAACAGCACACTTACCATTTGCAACTAAAATTTTCAGCAGCGCACCAGTAGATACTAAGGTCTGAGTCTGACTACCTCCTTCAACCCTGTTCAAGCCTATCTCTACTAAATCTCTTTCATCTAGAGTTACCCCCTAAGAATAATGTTCCTTCTTATCATGAAAACCAACTAACCTTGAGCTCTTAACCAATGGGATCACTAGTCGCGTACAATAAAAGCCCAAATGTATTTCATCACAATATCCAAGCTTATAACTATGGTTACCTTATGGTTTCTTGTATTTTACACTATCCAAGACTTCTCCTCTCTTCCTTAGCATACCTAGGAGCTACAACTTGAAGAACTTCTACAATGAGACCTACCAGAATTGAAGACTTCTAAGCTAGAACCTTAAGGGATTGAGACTTGAAGATGGAGATCCTTAGCTTGGATCTTGAAGTTTGGAGGAGTGGAGTTCTTTCCCTTTTGGAATCTATAATGAGGGTAATGGGAAAGGTTTAGGCTAATAGGGGATAAAACCCCGCCACAAGTGTCAAAATGATCTCACTTAGGAGTTAAGAGAATAGAGGAAAAGAACCATCTACCCCTGACTTAAAAATAGATACTGTAGGAAATCATCGCCTCACGGGCTGCCTGACGGGAGTCGCACCCACGACGTCCCATTGAACCAAAGCATCGGACAAGCAAGATGGGAGCTAGGATTGCTGGAGGGTTCTCACAGCCCATCGCAACCGCGACGCCCGTGGTGATATCTCATCGGTGCAAGGAAGACAGTGGGAAAACCATTGTGAGATTCTGATGAGGGATTCCCATGGGCCATCGCTACTGTGATGCCTATCACGAATGCCCATCAAACTAGAATATTTACGGCTTAGAGCCACTAGATGATTCCCACAACATGCCCCACGGCCCGTCGGAGCTCTGACGCCCGTGGTGGCTGCCCATCGAGTCTAAGATTGCAGAAAATTTTCTAGGTTCTAAGTTTATAAGATGGTTCAGATTCCAAGGTGCTACAATATCTCCCCCTCGGATTCGTGCTACCTTTCTAAGTCTGTGGGCCTCTCACTAACCTCTAAACTGAACCACGATCATTTTGCCCTAACAGAACATACACAAATCTAGAATCTAGTATGAATATCCACTTCTTTCTATAGCATAAGACTCTCCTTTGCCTAAAAACCTAAGCCTCAATCTTTCTATTCTCATATAGGGGTTGTACATGCCACATTCATTAACTTACAACCTATCCCTTGCAATGACATGTCAAGCTTACATGGTTCTAACAACCCACAACTCTCTCTTTCTACTACCCATCGTGATACTATACTCCTCTATCACCACTTCTTATAAGCTAAGACAACTCGCAACCATACAAGAATAGGGGTCTAGGGACTATGGATGCATAAAGGAAGAAATCTAGTGGCATACCTAATTCAACTTCTGGAGGAATACTCTGACCCAGCTGGCTAGGCAATGAAAGGAACTGGTTTTGGAGCTGAACACCACTATCGCTCTGCTTAGCTGAGGGGCAATCCCTGATCCTATGGCTTAACTGACCACACCTAAAGCACCCCTCCTTGCCAACAAGGCACTCACCTAGATGCAACTTACCACAACTACTACAACAAGGGTATCTCAAGGTGTTCGGAGTCCTATTATGACAAAACTGAGAATCGAGTGCAGGTGTGCTAACTGGAGACGGGGTTGGTCCAGATGACCTCTGCTAAAAAGATGAATGGGTCCTACTACCAGTGTTTTATTGACTAGAGTTGTGGTTCCAGGTCCTGGTCTTCTTGTTCTACCTCTGTCTCTTCTTCAGTTTCTCTTTCTCATTCAACTGAGATGTCATGGCTTGAGCCAACAGACAAATAGCTTCGCAAAACTCTGCATTTGTAACCTCATGGTCTGAAACAGGAAGATTAACATTCCTCTTAGGGTTTTTTCATGGAGGCATTTATCTGAAATACGTAAGGAACAAATTAGAAGGATAAATAGAGTTAAACTCTATCGCACGATATTGAATACGAAAGAAGTGAAGTTTTTCCTAAGACACCTCGTAGCCTCCCTCTCATAAGTGTGGCGCGCTTCACACATATGGAAGAGATTCTACTTTATGCGGCTTTCAGAAACCCTAGGACTCTTGAACCTGATGCTCTGATACCAAGTTTGTCATGCCCCGAGCCTACCCCCTGGATGTAACACCGGGCCCAAGATTACAAGTGATCTCAAGATAACCCTCTAGCATTAGCATGACTTAAAAACTGAACAAAGCATAAGAACAGAAGCTTAATTGAAGTAATGAAAAACTTAATCTATTCTATAAATAAAAGTCTAAGAATGACAATTTGAATACAGCTGAATATCTGACTCTATGTCTGAAAGCCTCTACTACTGACGAGTTGCTGGGACAAGTCCCCAGCTAACTCTAAATACTGAAATTGAACAAACAAACTAAAATACTGAAAGGAATCTAAACTCTAAGTCCTCGAAGGAAGAGGGCTCACCAAGCTGGATGGATGTGTTGTTGCTCTACTAGCCACGGATCTGGGAGCGGGCTACAAGATCTACATCATAATAGGATACAACACAAAGAGGTATGCGGTCAGTACTATAAAATGTACTGAGTATATGAGATATGCATAAATATGGTAAAACATGCTTAAAATGCAATCAAAACTGAGTTCAGACATCATAAGAAATATCATATGAAAATAGAATAACATAAGACTTGAAAACATTCATACGGGAGTTTCTTGACAATAGACCATGTGAGCTACAAAGAATCCAACTATATAATCCTAGTTGGCACGGCTGCCCCGAACTTTGCCAAGGCACGGGGCACCATTCGTATCATAGCATGGACCCACTTTTAGAAGGAGATACTCTCAACTAATGAGAACCTTTTTTTGTGAGGAGACACTCTCAACTAACAAGGACCCTCTTCCATGAGGAGACACTCTCAGTTGACGAGGACCCTCTTCCGTGAGGAGACACTCTCAACTAACGAGGACCCTCTTAACCTATGCTGGCAACATAGTTTCGGACTTGAGTTATCTAGAACCCTTATCACTCGGTGCTAAATACTACTCCCAAAATATGCATATAGCTCATATAATACTTGTGACATATTTAATGCCAAAACTGTTTTGAAAAGCATAAGGACATATCTAATGTCATGAAATCTCAAATCATAAGTCATAAGCTTAGGATAGCAATAATTCAAACATACCTTCTTTCTGAATTCATAGCTGGAAGAATTAGGCATGCAATTTTACAATACTTGAGGTCATATTATCTAAACATGTCAATTTTGCTTGAAAACATGCAATTTAGTGAAATCATACTAGAAATCCTTCTTTATGCATGGGCTTTTAAAAACACTTAAGGAATCTCAAATAAACATGGGTAATGAATGAGAAACCATGAATTGATACTTTAAAATTAAATACATAAGTTTCCCCCAATTTGGATAAGAACCCTAATTTCATAAATTCATAAATCAAAGTAAAACTTGGGGAGTTTGGACATAAGGGTGAAAGGAATCTCTTATAGAATACCCACATACCTGAAACTAGAAGAACTTCTAGCTAGAAATTTGGGGACAAAGCTTGGAGAAGAATCCCTAAAGTTGGAGGTGGATACTTGGAGAAGAAGTCTGAAAGAAAACTCTTGAGAGACTTTCTTACTTGAGCTTCTATGATCTTCTTTGCTTGAAACCCTAGGTGTCATGCCTTAGAGTCTTGAGGGAATTATTTAGAGATAGATTGATATTCTTATGAGGAATAACCCCTTTTAGGTGTTTAAAAGATGAGGGAAAGAACCTGAGATGAAGAAAGGACCAAACTACCCTTAATTAAACTCATAGGAAAAAGTGCAGAAAATTGTCGGACGATGCTTCCCACAGGCCGTCGTGGCTCCCACGGGCTGTCGGACCCAACTGTCAGCCTCATGGGGGACAAATAGCTTCACTGGAAAGTTCCCACGCCCTGACACCACGAGCCTTCATGGTCTCCATGGGCGTCGGGATGGCCGTCGCAGTTTCCCACGCCCATCGGCCAGCCCGTTGGATTTTTGACAGCTGATAGTGCTTTACTAAAATGCCCATAACATTTTACTCCGGACTCTTATTAATGAGAGGTCTGTGGCATTGGAAAGAAAACTTAAAAATCTTTAATATTTTGGGTATTAGACCACCTAACTCTTTATATTCTATGAGAAATGGTCGTTTAAAATTGATCCTAGTAAGAACTTACATGAAAGCTAAATCGGTAGAATGACTTTCAACTTAACTTTGAGCTAGGGGTCCTTTATGACTTCAATTCACATCTAATACTCCTTCAACACTTAGAATTTGATCTCAATACTTAGATTCATAGAAAATTTATCTAGTTCGGGTGTAATAACAAATGAAGAACGGATTGGATCTTGGCTTAGAATTTCTGGGGTGTTACAAAAAATTAAGAAAAACTTCGAAAAGAAATTTAAAGTCTTAAAACATTAAATGACTTCAAATTTTATGAAATCCTGAGTAAGGGTTCAAATTAATATTTTGAGAAGGGTTTTAAGGCACTCAAAATATTCACTAACTTGCGGTTATCTGATTTATTTAAAACTAACTCTTATTTACTAACTTTTAAGAAAAAAGATATTTATTAAAGTATGAAAGTCATTTAACAATTAAACTTAAGCAAACTTTGGAAAAGGAAAACACCTTAAGGCATAAGGGATATTATTTTAAGAAAATGGCATTTGAAATCTTATCTTATACTAACATGGTAAAAACTTATCCATTTTAAAGAAGGGTGAAAATTCTTTAGAGAGAACATATTCGGAAGAGTGTTGAAATTTATTTAATAAAGAGAGAATTTTTGAAAGTCACCAATTGATTAATTTTGGGAGATATTATATTAACACATGAAGGAAACTTATTTTAACAACAATGGCAATTCTAATGAGGGTCCTTCTAGGTTAAGGAAAATGTTAGTATTACACAACAAATAATGACAATATTAATTCTCAAGATTACAACGATTCGATTTCTCAGGTCATGATGACACCTATAATCCCCCTGTAGGCGTACCAATTTCCGTAGCCCGGAATAGTTAGTAATGGGATACTATCTATAAGAAAGCTGAAGAAGCAATGTACAAGCAGAATCAAGAGATAAAGCAAATAAATGAAGCAACAAGAATATATATATATATATAGGAAACTAAACCATCCCACGATCTGGTATCACAGTATAAGAGTTGCTACTAAAAAAAATAGAGTACAAGGGTCTAAAAGAATAGGTACATAAGTCTTTAATAACAAAAGAGTACGTAATACAAAAGAGGAGATAAAAGCTAAGCTTCGGTCGCCAGGAGCTCACCCTCAGTCTCGGATGATCCAAAAGCATTTCGCACGAGTCTCAATGAGTCAACGGCGCTGGCCCATACTAGGATCTACACCAGAAAGATGCAGAGTATAATATGAGCATCAATTGCTAAGAAACGGATACCCAGTAGGCCGACTGAGTGCATATAAGATATAAAAGCCATAAATAACATAAAACAAAGAAGGTAGTCACAGAAGCAAATGGATAAGTACACGGAATCTAGCACATAAAGAATACAAGGAGAAGACAATCATACCCGACTAGCTACTAGAATATATATCACAGAGCACATGTGAAGGAAAGAAGAACACACCTGGATTCTTGCAACAATACTATGTATAATAAAGAGAGTTTAAAAAATAGGCGGTATACCGGTAACCTCAAGTGAAAAAGGAAGGAAGGAAAACAAATAACATAATCATGCTTGAAACAATACTACGAATCAATTCATGCTAATAACACAGCTCTCAAATATGAATAATAGAATAAGAATCTAAATGTAACCATAACGAGAGCCAGTACTACGATAGGATAACAACAATAAATCTACCTACATTCCCAACGGGCGCCCATACACTTGAAGAACACATACAAGTGAAACTAAATCCTCCGGCATCCCATATTACCAGAGCGTACACTCAATAAACAGCAAACAAGGATGGAATTATACACAAATAAATGATATGATGCAATAGTTTGAACCGGGTGTAACCATAGTACCGTATGTACCTCCTCCAGCGCCGATAGGCCCAGTAGGTAGGATCCATGGAAGGATGCACCCGTATACCTCAACTATATCGTATACCCCTCCTCCGACATACTCAGCACGTAGCTTCTGGTCCAGATCAGTAAGGTCCACGGGGGTCCTCTACCACATACTCAATGTTAAAATCTCAATATAGTCATTCGGAGTGTATCCGGATCCAAATCAGTAACCAAAATCTCAAAATAAGTGCTCAAATTCTATCCGGGTCAAAATTAGTGAAGCAAGTCTCAGAAACCCCAATAGGGGTACCCGGGACATAACCGGGTCTAAATATATAGTAAAACAAGTTTGGCGCTTGGCTCGACCGAGTCTAGTATCATTTCAAATCAGTAGTAAAACATGTTTAGAACTATGGCTTAGCCGAGTCTAGTATAAGTATGAAAATGGTGATAAAATCATAATTTAATCTCTCTTACCCCAAGAAGATCCATAAAAATCAGTTTCAAATCCCTTTTATAACCATCTCTATCGAAAACGGTCCCTCGGGCCCATGCAAGGTTTAGAAAATCATTTATAGTGGGCTCGCAGCTAAAATAGTAGTAAAACATGCATAAAATCTCTTTACATGGGTGATAATGGTATTACAAATGCAAACAACATCCCAACGACTCACAATCAACCTATCGGCCCTGCACAGGCTCCAATCACTCTACAACATAGATAACCAGCTCTACAATCTTAATATCGATGTCCGGGACTTACAGACATTTCTAAATAATCCACTTTCTATGGTCCAGAGTCAAATACAAGGCCACACAGGACCACAAGGGTAATACTAACCACTACAACAAATACTACAACAAATACGAGTGAAATAAGACGGACAAAAATGAAGCGGACAAGGTCTGGGGTGCCAAGCTAATAAAACTCAATACAAAGATGCTAATTAGTGCAATTATAGTCTATATATGCAAAGTCTAATATGGAGAAACTGTAACCTACATGTCGTCGGATGACAAGCTGCTGGAAATATATTGTCCAAGCTTGCACTGCTCCGAGAAGTCCATCATGATCGTGATGGCATCCCTCATGATCGCGATTAAGGCCTGAGGCCTGCACCTGCAACAACAACCAGCAGAAAATCTAAAGGGAAAATGTCTCTGGATGGGCCCACAGGACTCATCCGGGACCCCGTACGTGTAAATAAATTATGCTACCACACCAGAAATGACATTTCAGACTCAACGGAATCAACAAAATTCCCAACAGAGGTCAATTTAATGAAAAGTTGGCCCCACGCCCAAAACTAACTTTAGGCCAACTTTTCCAAAATGGAATACCATGGCCTAAAATGAGTTCGGAAGCCTCGGAACTCGAACCAAAGGTCCCTCTAGCCCTAAGTCAACATTTCGAAGCTAACAGTAGTGATGTAAATTCCATCTGAGGTCATCTTTTATGAATGTTGTCCAAAGTCAAACTTTCAAATTTAACTGGCTAGAAAACACAAAAAACAACACAACACCAAACCGAAATCTCCTAGACCCTGACCAAGGGTCTATCTAGACTAAAATCCATGCTCTGGATCTAAGGAACTGTCAGAATTCGATTATGAGCATATTCACCAAAAATGTTGACCAAAGTCAATGATTTCCTAAGGTTAAGCTCTAAAACAGAGAAATGGCCATAAAGACCAAATGAACGGTCAAGGCACCGAATCATCAGTCCCAGCAAGTCATAAATGACTTAGGGCCACTACAGGCAAGCTCTAAGAGTTCAAAGAAATTATAAACGCGGGAATAACCAGAAGGGTCATTACATCATCCACTACTAAAAAGGACTTTCGTCTTCAAAAGTTAAGAACAAGGGAGTACCTGAAGGCTTAAACAATGGCGGATACTGAGCCTGCATCTCTCTCTCGGTCTCCCAGGTAGCTTTCTCAACTGGACGGTGCCTTCACTGAACCCTAACTACCAGAATCTCTCTAGACCTTAATCTCTTGACATCTCTGGCTAGAATAGCAATCGGCTCCTCAACAAAAGCTAAACTCTCATCCAACTGAACTGTATCCCACTGCAACACATGCGACTCATCTGGAACATACTGCCTCAACATCGATACATGGAACACTGGGTGCATAACTGAAAACATCAGAGGCAAAGCTAACATACAGGCAACACCACCAACTCTCTGAAGGATCTCAAACGACCTAATATACCTGGGGCTAATCTTGTCGTGCCTACCAAATCTCATCACACTCTTCATGGGCGATACATAGAGAAATACCAAGTCACTAACACTGAACTCTAAGGCACGAAGTCTACTCTGAGCTGCTTGAAGTCTGTCTTGAATTACTCAGACTCTTTCTAAGGAATCACAAATCAAATCTGTACTTTACGGCTTGGACTCTGATCCATTAAACCAACCCACTGGCAATCTACAATGCCTACCATACAATGCCTCAAATAGTGCCATGCCAATACTCGAATGATAATTGTTATTATAGTTAAACTCCGCCAATGGAACATACTGATCCCAGGAACCCCCAAAATCAAGAACTCAGGCCCGTAGCATGTCCACCAGGACCTGGATAGTCCTCTCAGACTGGCCATCTGTCTGAGGGTGGAAGGTGGTACTAAGTTTAACCTCTGTACCCAAGTCTCACTGAATAGTCCTCCAAAACTGAGATGTGAACTGAGTGCCACGGTCTGAAATGATAGAAGTTGGGACCTCATGCAAATGAATAATCTCACGAAGGTAAATCTGAGCCAACCTCTCTGCACTGTAGGAAGAATGAACAGGTAGGAAGTGTGCAGACTTAGTCAGCCTATCAACAATCACCCAAATGTCAAACCCTCGATACGTACGTGGTAACAAAACTATGAAGTCTATAGTAATCCCTTCCCACTTCCACTCAGGAATGGGGAGTCGCTGCATCAATCCACCAGGTCTCATGTGGTCAAACTTCACGTGCTGACAGTTCAAGCACCGAGATACAAACTATGTTATATCCCACTTCATACCACTCCACCAGTAAAGCTGTCTCAAATCTCTATACATATTAGTTATGCCAGGATGGATGGAATATCTAGAACAATGTGACTCATGGAGAATCAACTAAATCAAATCTCTAACTCTTGAAACATAAAGACGACTATCAAACCTCAGAACACCATCAGAATCTAAAGTAACCCAGCTGGCCTCACCTCAAACCACCTAGTCACGAATGCCACATAACTGTTGATCCTTAAACTAACGACTCTGAATCTTCTCATCCATAGTAGAATGGACCTCGACACTAGCAAGAACTCTGTTGGGATCCAACAAGTCAAGCCTAACCAAACGGTTAGCCAAGGACTAGATGTCCAAGGCCAATGGTCGCTCTAAAATTAAAAGTGAAGCTAGGCTGCCCATACTCATTATCTTTTGACTCAAGGCATTCACTACCATATTTGCCTTGCCCGGATGATATAAAATAGTGAAATCACAGTCCTTCAGTAATTCAATCCATCTCCGCTTCCTAGAGTTCAGCTCTCACTGACTCATGATGTACTAAAGACTATAGTGATTGGTGAAAATCTCACAGTGAACCCCATATAAGTAATGCCTCCAAATCTTGAGTGCGAAGACTATCGCTGCCAACTCCAAGTCATGAGTGGGGTAGTTGCGCTCGTGAACCTTCAGCTATCTTGATACATATGCTATCACACGACCCTACTACAACAATACACAACCAAGACCAACCTCTAAAGCATCACAATACATCGAGAAGTCCTGACCCTCAACTGGCAAAGTCAACACTGGAGCTAAAGTCAATAAGGCTTTAAGCCTCTGAAAACTATCCTCATAGTGATTCGACCACTGAAATGGGACATCCTTCCTATTCAGCCTAATTAAAGGTGCTGCTATGGAAGAAAACCACTCGATGAACCTCCTGTAGTACCCTGCTAACCCAAAAAGTTTCAAACCTCGGTAAGAGTAGTAGGTCTCGGCCTAACACGAACGGCTGAAATCTTCCCTGGGTTCACTCTAATCCCATTCTTAGACACCACGTGTCCTAGAAATGCTACTGACTCAAGCCAAAATTTGCACTTTGAGAACTTGGCATAAAGTCGATGATCTCTTAAAGTATGGAATATAATCCTCAAGTGCTGCTCATGATCCTCCTCACTTTGTGAGTATATCAAGATGTCATCTATGAAGACTATCACAAATGAGTCCAAGTACGGTCTGAGCACCTGGAGCATCAAGTCCATGAAAGTTGTGGGTGCATTACTCAACCCAAAAGACATCACCAGGAACTCATAGTGTCCATAACGTGTCTTGAATGTTGTCTTAGGGATGTCCTCCGCCCTAATCCTCAACTGGTGGTATCCTGACCTCAAATCTATCTTTGAAAACATGGCTGAACCTTGAAGCTGATCAAACAAGTCATCAATACGCGGCATCGGATACCTATTCTTCACAGTCACCTTATTCAGCTACCTATAATTGATATACATCTACATCGACCCATCTTTCTTTTTCATAAAAAGGACTGGAGCACCCTAAGATGACATACTGGGCCTAATGAAACCCATAGCTAACAAGTCCTGGATATGATCCTTAAGCTCTCTCAACTCAGCTGGAGCTATACGATAAGGAGTAATAGAAATGGGCCTGGTGCCCAGCTCTAACTCAATAGCAAAGTCAATATCTCTCTCAAGTGGAAGGCCTAGCAGGTCAGTCAAAAACACATCTAGGAAATACCTAACCACAGGAACCGACTCAGAAGAAGAAGTGTCGGTGCTAGCATCTCAAACATATTCTAGATAAGCCAAACACCCGTGAGAAATTAACTTTCTAGAACGAAGGAAAGAAATAATCCCAGATGGTGCACGGCTAACAGCACCCTGCCACACAATTGAGGATACACCGGCATGGCTATGGTAATGGTCTTGGCATAACAATCCAAAACCGCTCGGTGAGGGGATAACCAGTCCATTCCAAGAATCACATCAAAGTCTAGCATGTCTATAATCATCAAGTCACCCCAAGTCTCCAAATCACCAACAGAAATCATACAGGATCTCACAACATGATCCACTACTAAAGAATCACCTAATGGTTCAAAACATATAAAAGAATAGATAACAACTCACTACCCAACCCCAAACAATGCACAAAGTAGAAAGATACATATGAACATGTTGATTCAAAATCAAACTAAGCTAAAGCTGACTGGCGGTATACAGAAATCATACATGTGATCACCGCATCTGAGGCCTCTGCCTTCGGTCCACCAGGGATCATATAAAACTGATGTTGACCTCCACCAGACCGACCTCCATCCTTACCACCTGCCCTTCCATGCAGGGCACTACCTCTATCCTAAACACCACCTCTTCGAACTAGTGGTTGCACTGCTCTGATAGGCTGAGCTAGCTGAGCGGTTGGCTGAACTATACCCCACTGGGGGCAATCTCTGGCATAATAACCTATGATACCACACTCACAACAAGGCCCTAATGGCCTACTCCCTGCAGGGATAAACTAGATGAATTGGTGTGGCCACCATGTCTTGATGAACTAGAAGTTGTACCCCTCGTAGACTGACCAATGTAACCCTGTTGACTACTCTGACCCTACTAAAATTGAGATCCGCCTGAGGCCTGAAGTGATGCCTGAACTGGCCATCTAGTTTGACCCTGCTGTTGTTGTGGCTGATACCCTTGGCCCCACAGTCCTGAACCTCTACCATCATTGGGGGAACCACTATAGTTACCTTGATGACATGGCCTCTTATCATTGGCCCTCAGATCATGATGGTGTAAATCCTCTATAGTACGAACATGGTATACAAAATCTTGGAAGGATCGTCCACTGGAAACAAGTACCTCAGCAGTATGTTTAAGCTCTGTCCGCAACCCCTAAATAAATCGTCAAACTTTATTTGGCTCAGTAGGAATGATCATAGCCCCAAATGGAGCCAACTGGTGAAAATGAGTTTCATACTCAGACACGGACATAGAACACTACATCAGTCTGGTGAACTGCTTTCTGCGATGCACACGGTCACTCTGGGGTAAGAACTTATCCATAAAGAACTCATAAAACTCTCTCTAAGTCAACTGAGGAGATGTGGATGGCCTGTAAGCAACCTGGGACCTCCACCGTAACTTAGCTAGGCCCTCCAGTAGATAAGTAGTATACCCAACCCCATGAGTCTCCAACAACCACAAATGATGTAGCATCTCCTCACAAGTAGATATAAAGTCATGTGGATTCTTACCAGGAGTACCAGAAAATCTAGGTGGTGCCAATCTCAGAAATCTTCCCAGAGCCTTTTGCTCTGTCTCTATCATAAATGGGCGAGGAGCAAGAGATTGTGGTATAGAAAGAACTGGAAGACCCTCAACATGAGGAGCCGCAGTAGCAGGCTGCGCTCCTAAACTCTGAACACCCAGAGCTGCCCCCTGAGCGGATGTTTGTGCTACCTCGGAAGGCTGACCTCAATCATACCCAACAACTGAAGAAGTAAGCCCCGAACATCTGACAAGGGAGCTGGGGCTAGTGCAGATACAGGTGTTGGTGCTGGCACTGGTGGCACCTGGACTGTCCCCCAATCCATAGGTTGTTGCTCTGGAACTAACTTGGGCTTAAACTGTCACACCCCGAGCCTACCCCCTGGATGCAACACGGGACCCAAGATCACAAGTGATCTCAAGATAACTCTCTGGCACTAGCATGACTTAGAAACTAAACAAAACATAAGAATGGAAGCTTAACTGAAATAATGAGCAACTTAATCTGTTATATAAATATAAGTCTAAAAATGACAATCTGAATTAAGTTGAGTATCTGACTCTATGTCTGAAAGCCTATAATACTGACGAGCTGCTGGGACAAGCCCCCAGCTAACTCTAAATACTAAAAACTAATTAAAAGAACTAAAAGTCTAGAATGAAGCTAACTCCTAGTCCTCGAAGAAGGAGGACTCATCAAGCTGGCTGGATGTGTTGCTGATCTACTAGCTAAAAATTTGAGAGTGGGCTACAGAATCTACATCATAATAGGATGTAGCACAAAGAGGTATGCAGTCAGTACTATGAAATATACTGAGTATGCGAGATATGCATAAATCATGATAAAATATACTTGAAAGCATGCTTAAAACTGAGTTCATGCATAAATTAAAGAAATCATAAGTAAATATCAAAATTGGACATAAGTCATAAAACAATAAGCCAAGCTTCAAAATAGAATATCATATAACTTAAAAGCTTGAAAACCTTCTGAGTTTCTTATAACCGACAATAGACTATGTGACCTACATGGAATCCAACTATAAAACTCTAGTTGGCAAAGCTGCCCCAAACCTTGCCAAGGCACAGGGCACCATACATGTCATAGCATGGAACCACTTTTATAAGCTCGAGGAGACACTCTCGACTAATGAGGACCCTCTTTCATAATCCTGAGGAGACACTCTTAACTAAAAAAGACCCTTTTTAATAAACTCGAGGAGACACTCTCAACTAATGAGGACCCTCTTTTATAAACCCGAGGAGACACTCTCAACTAACGAGGACCCTCTTAACCTACACTATCAACATAGTTTTGGACTTGGGTGGTCTAGAACTCTCATCGCTCGGTGATAAATACTACTCCCAAAACATACATATAGCTCATGTAATACTTATGACAAATCTAATTCCAAAACTGTTTGAAAAGCATAAGGACATATCTAATGTCATGCAAATCTCAAATCATAAGTCTTAAAGCTCAGCATAGCCATAATTCAAAACATACTTTTCTTTCTAAATTTATAACTTGAAGAATTAGGCATGAAATTTTATGATACTAGAGGTCATGTCATCTAAACATGCTAATTTTTCTAGAAAATGTGCAATTTAGTGAAATCATGCTAGAATTCATTCTTAATGCATGGGCTTTTGAAAACACTTAAGGAATCTCAATTAAATCATGGGTAAGAGATGAAAAACCATGGATTGATGCTTTAAACCTGAATGTATAAGTTTTTTTCCAATTTGGGTAAGAACTAAAATTTCATAAATTCACAAATCAAAGTAAAACTTGAGGGTTTTGGGCATAGGGGTAGAAGGAATCCCTTATTGAATACCCACATACCTGAACATGAAGCTTTTCTAACTTAGAACTTGAGGATAGAGTATTGGAGAAGAAACTCTAGGCCTAAGGTAGAGAGAAGATCACTCTTTTCTTTTTCTTTTCTGAAGTTAGATTGAAGGAATGAGAATAAATTTAACTAAGTATGAATAAATACACTTTGAATAGGCCTAAAATGACTTAGTATAGGATTTAAAAGGGTGGGAAATTACTAAAATATCCTTGAGAAACGAGTATAAAAACTTCAGAAAAAATTCATCAAAGGCTTCCACGGACATGAACTACGGCCCGTGGAATGAATCATGGTCCGTGGAATGAAGGTCATGATTCCAGGGGACTTTTCAGGCCTCTGGACTGATTTCCGTGAGTGGAAATCATGGTTCGTTGTTTGATCCATGACCCATGGATCAACCTCATGAATCTCAGGCCAAAAATAGATCTGTAGGTTTGATTTCACATATTCAAACCACGGGTCTTGGTTTGATCCACGAGTCATAGTGGCTCTCATGGTTTATGTATGTCATTTTGATAGACAAAAACATTTTAGTAAAATACTGATATCTTTTTACTCTGGACTAGTATTAATGAGCGGTCGGTAGAGTTGAAAAGAAGACTCAAAGATCTTTAATTTGGTGGGTACTAGGTCACCTAACTCTTTATATTCTAAGAGTTATGATTGTTTGAAGTTGTCCCTTAAAAAATCTTACACTAAAACTCAACCGGTAAGGAAGCTTTCAACTCAACTTTGAGCTAGAGATTATTTATGACTCTTATTCATATCTAATACACCTCCAAAACCTAAGAATAGGTCTTAATACTTAGATACATAGAAAATTTATCTAGTTTGGGTCTAACAATATATGAAGAACGGTTTAGATCTTGGATTAGAATTTCTGGGGTGTTACAATATCTCCCCTTGGGATCATTCATCCTCGAATGAAGACTACTAAGTTGAGATTGGAGGGGAAAAGGGTTGAAATCCCATCAATGGAGTTCTAAGAGCTGAAGTATTTCATGGTAACTAATTTCTGACTGAAATATAATCTGAGATAGATTCATGGGGAATGCATGCATACGAAGAGCATAAGCATAACTGATGGGAAATGAAACTGAATACCTAACATGATAACTGGTCTGGATTAGGAGTAGTGTCTCAGCTGAAACTCATAAGGAACGAGCGCATTCTTAGAAATCATAGTTAACTAAAAAGGACACCAAACTGAGAGAGGTAGCTATACAGGAAAACTATTCTCTTCTAAATACCACACTTACCATTTGCCACTAAAATTCTCACCAGCGCACATATAGATACTAAGGTTTGAGTCTAACTACCTGCTTCCTTCATGTTCAAGCCTATCTCAACTAAATCTCTTGAATCTAGAGTTACCTCCTAAGGATAGTATTCCTTCTTATTACAACCACCAACTAACCTTCAGCTCCTAATCAATGGGTCACTAGCCGCCCAAAGCGAAGGCCCACATACATTTTATCATGATATTCAAGCTTATAACTATGGCCACCTTATGGTTTCATAGCTTACCCTATTCAATACTTTCCCCCTCTCCCTTAGCATAATTAGAAGCTACAACTTCAAGAACTTCTATAGAGAAACATACTAAAATTTCTCATCCAACTACTTCGCATGAATAATCCTTACCTCACAATTCATCCACAACTAGAAGCCAAGGTGGAACAAGTACAATAACAAGGAAAAGAAATATTCTACCTCCCATCTAGGCTACTACTAGGCTTCCTCCCCTAACACTTATAACAACATGAACTTGAATCACTGAAAGAAAAGAGCGGGATCATGAGCGTCATAAATGAAGGATTACTGATCGGTCTTGACTTACACTCAGTGTGGTATTGCCACTCAAGGTAAGGTCCGAGAAGTCGAGAGTAATGGCATAAGTGCCTCACATCTTGGACATATAAAGCATGGCTAGAGCAAGGAAATCATAAGCTCGAATTAATTCAAGAAATCAGTTCTGAGTACATACATGGTGTAGCATGATTTGATTAGTCATTAAGGCATGTTTGAAGAATGAACTGAGTAAATAGGACTGAGTACACCGCGGGACAGGAGTTTACATACATAATGAGCATCAGGGCATGAAGCTGGGATTTGTAGAATTGTAAAGTAAGAGTAGGGTCATTTTCTGATGTAATCACTTGTCATTCTAGGAGCTGAATATGAGTGTGAATCTAAATGGAGTGCATAAACTCGAAATAGGATCATGGCGCTGACACACAAGGCATGCAAAAGGTGTTGTAATGACCGAAGTATACTTATGATGCTAGGATGGAAATAAGCTTCTGCCTCTCCTCCTAACTTTGTTCTAATACCCATTAGCATCTCTTCCTGAGCCTCCAAAATTTGACCGATTCTACATCCCACCATCTCCCCTTTAGATTTATTCTACCTTTCTAAGTTTGTGGACCTCTCGCCAATCTCTAAACGGAACTATGATCATTTTATCCTAACTGAACAGACACTAATCTAGAATCTAGTATGAATATCCACTTCCTTCTATAGTCTAAGGCTCTCCCTCACCTCAAAGTCTAGGCCTCAACTCCTCTATCTCATATAGGACTGTACATACCACATTCATTAACTTATAACCTAACCTTTACAATGACATGTCAAGCTTACATGGTTCTAACCCTCATAGCTCTCTCTTTCTACAATCCACAATGACACTATACTCCTCTATCACTACACTGTTCTAAGCTAAGACAACTCACAACCATATGAGAATAGGGGTCTGAAGACTATGGATGCATAATGAAAGAAATATACTGACATACCTGGTCCCGCTTCTGGAGGAATACTCTGACCCGGCTAGCTAGGCAATGAAAGGAATTGGTCTTGGAGTTGAACACCATTGTTGCTCTACTAAGCTGAAGGGCAAACCCTGATCCTATGGCCTAACTGACCATACCTAAAACACCCCCCTTTCCTCGCAAGGCACTCACTTTGATGAAACTTACAACAACTACTACAACGAGGGTACCTCAAGGTCTTCGGAGGCCTGCTATGACAAGCCTGAGAATCGAGTGCAGGTGTGCTAACTGAAGGCAGGGTTGGTCCAAATGACTTCTGCTGAAAAGGTAACTGGTTCCTACTACCAGTTTTCTGATGACTAGAGTCATGGTTCCAGGTTTTGGTTCTCTTGTCCATCCTCTTTCTCTTCTTCAGTTTCTCTTTCTCATTCAACTGAGCTGTCATGGCTTGAGCCAACATACGGATGGCTCCACAAAACTCCACATTCATAACCTCATGGTCTGGAACAGGAGGATTAGCTTTTCTCTTGGGGTTTCTTTGCGGGGGCATTATCTGAAATACGTAGGAAACAGATTAGAAGGGTAAATAGAGTTAAACTCTATCGCACGATATTAAAATGAAAGAAGTAAAGTTTTTCCTAAAACATCTCATAGCCTCCCTCTCATAGGTGTGGCGTGCTTCACACTCATGAAAGAGACTCTACTTGATGCGGCTTTCAGACACCCTAGGACTCTTGAACCTGATGCTCTGATACCAAGTTTGTCTTGCCCCAAGCCTACCCTCTGGATATTACACGGGACCCAAGATCACAAGTGATATTAAGATAACCCTCTGGCATTAGCATGACTTAGAAACTGAACAAAACATAAGAACGAAAGCTTAACTAAAGTAATGAGCAACTTAATCTGTTATATAAATATAAGTCTAAAAATGACAATCTGAATTAAGCTAAGTATCTGACTCTATGTTTGAAAGTTTCTACTACTGACGAGCTGCTGGGACAAGCCCCCAGCTAACTCTAAATACTAAAAACTAAATGAAAGAACTAAAAGTCTAGAATGAAGCTAACTCCAAGTCCTCGAAGGAGGAGGACTCACCAAGCTGGTTGGATGTGCTATTGATCTACTAGCCACGAATCTGGGAGAGAGCTATTGAATCTACATCATAATAGGATGCATCACAAAGAGATATGCGGTCTGTACTTGAAAGCATGCTTAAAACTGAGTTCATGCATAAATAGAAGAAATCATAAGTAAATATCAAAATTTGAACATAAGTCATAAAACAATAAGCCAAGATTCAAAATAGAATATCATATAACTTAAAAGTTTGAAAACCTTCATACGGGAGTTTCTTATAACTGATAATAGATGATGTGAGCTACATGAAATCCAACTATATAACCCTAGTTGGAAAAGCTGCCCTGAACCTTGCCAATGCACGGGGCACCATACATGTCATAGCGTGGAACCACTTTCATAAACCCGAAGAGACACTCTCAACTAAGACTGCGCACCAGACCAGACTGGAACCACCGGATCAGAATAGATCGGTACCGGACCGGACCGATACGACCCATACCGGAATGGGACCGGTACCAGAATGAATCGGACCGGTACAACCGGTATGGAAACCGGATTCCATCCCATTCTGGTTAAACCGGAATGTACCGGTACCGGACCGGTAAGGTATCGGAATGGACGGAACCGGACCGACCGATTTATCAGTTTTTTTTTTTTTTAATTTTTAAATTTTGAATTTCAAACTTAATTTTCAAGTGATAATATATAACTTAAAAGTTTTTATAACTTATAACTTAAAAGTTATTTATGTTTTAAATTTTTATAACTTATATAAATTATATTTGAAGTTTATTAGTTTGTTAAAGTTTTTGCTTTTTTAAGTTTTTTAATTTATAAGTTATAAGTTTTATTAAGTTATAGTTTATCTTTATACTTTATATATATTTTTTAAGTTATATATTTGAAATATTTTAGTTTGTTTAAACTTTAAAGTTTTTTATTTTTGTAAGTTTCCAATTTATAAGTTTGTTTAAAGTTTTTTATTTTTTAAATTTTTCAATTTATTAGTTTATGTTTTCAATGAATAAATGTATAAAACTATAAAAGTATAAAAAATGATAAAAATTAAAAAAATAATCCAATTGATTCAAAATTTCAAACTAATATTACAATTTACAACTATTAGTAAAGAGCCTAATTTACGCAGCCACCTTCTAGGAAGGGTTCTGTTTCAACTAAGCGCGCCTAATTTACGCAGCCACCTTCTAGGAAGGGTTCTGTTTTAACTAAGCCTCGAATGTAATACTAATAGTTGTATAGATTTATAAATTTATCTTCTAAACTTTGTAAAGTTTCAGCTTCTTCAACCTCAATTCCTGGTAAAGCTGTTTGACGATCTTCAAGTTCAGCGCCATCATCACTATCAAATCCAATGAGGTTATTTATGGCTTTTTCTGCTACTTTTTGCAACTTTGGTCTTCCAACGTTTCTTCGCTCGGCGTTGATCCAATCTCCAAACAACACCGATACCTCCAAACTGTCTTCTGCTAAGGAATATCTATGGTCTCCAATTTGGAATCTTGCCGCCCTGAAAGCTTGCTCGAAGCAACTGATGATCCTTGAATAACTAGCACGTCTCTCACCATCTTGCTAAGTTTTGGAAAGAGTTCTTCACGACATTTTCACCAATCCAATAGCTGTGGTATGCCATCCGTAGTTGGAATATTATCAACACCATGTTCAAGATACTTAGAAAATTCACACTTATTACAAAAATCAAGACCAAGATGTGATCTTGTTTTACCATGGACACCTGATCTCGACGTAGAAGTTTGAGGGGCATGATCAAGATTTTCTAAGGTCACAGTATATTTGTCATACATTTTCTTAGACCAAATTTTAATACTATCTTGACATGTTATTAAATCCGATGTTTCTTGTGGTGAAATATTTAAATTAGTATAAATTTCTCTAACTAAAGCTTTTGCACCAACTTCTTTATATTCCGGGTTAAAAAGAATTGCAGTTAAATAAATTTGGAGAATAAGAAAAAAATATTTTTTAAATTTTTTAATCATAGCTTCAATAGAATCCTTAAAATATGAATTTTGTTTATAGATAGATAAAAGGCATGAAATATTCCAAATATGTATTAAAATTTCACTAATAGTAGGATAATATGTTCCAGAAAATTTTTTGGTAGCATCAAAAAATAATTTTAAAAAAAGTTTAAGTGCTTCTACTGCATCCCAATCACTGTCCGCAAGTTTATCATCAGGATAAGCATTATGACTATTAAACATCATAGTAATAGGCTTTTTATACTTATAAGCAACTTCAAGCATTTCATAAAAAGAATTTCATCTAGTTATAACATGCTTTGAAACTTTTCTAAATGAAACTTCACACAATTTACAAAAAAATTTATATTGTTGAATTCTACTATTATTATTCATATGAAAAATCCAAAAAATTACATTTTCAACTTTATCAATACAACTATCAAATACCCTAATACCATCTTTCACAACTAAATTTAATATATGTGCACCACATTTGATATGAAAAGCATATTTACTAATTGGACAAAGTCTAGTTTCTAGCATAGTCATAGCATTTAAATTAGCAGAAGCATTATCTAAATTAATACAAATCACTTTATCAGTAAGATAAAAACATTGTAAAAATTTTAATACACTTGAAGAAATATAAGTACCAGTTTTTTGTGTTCACAAATTTTTTAAGCGATAATTCTTTTTTGCATTATCCATTTATAATCAATCCAATGTGCAGTAACAGTTAAATAATCAAATCCATTAGGACTATGACCCATATCAGTGGTAATAGAAGCCCTACAATCCATCATATAAAAATATTTACGAAGATATTGCATATGGTTTTCATAAAATTCAAAAATACCTCTTTTTACCATGCTTCTTGTAATACCTTCAAAACTGGGATAAAATGTATCCCGAATATATCTTATAAAACCATCATGTTCTCCAAAATTAAAAGGCAAACCACAAATAACAACCATTTTAGCAAAATTTTCACGATCACGGTCCCTATTATAGGGCCGTTGTGAAACATGACCAGCAGGGTTTGAAAGATTTAGTGAAGTTTGAATCATGTTTGACCCGCCAACAGAGAGTCCAACGCTAGAGCCAACATCACCTTGACTAGCTAGATATGCTTGCCACTCTCTCGGATGTTTCTTAAGCAAATGAGTTTTTAACCCCCCAGTCGAACCTCCACTAGCACCAGATACATATTTTCAACTTTGTTTACAAATACGACACGTAGACACAGTTTTTTCTTCATTTAAAAAACAAAATTTCCACACAGCTGATTTTAAAGGACGTTGTGGTTTGGTCTTACCCCTCACTGGAGCAATGGGGGGAAGATCAGCTCTAACTTGAGGATTATCCTGAGTTGGAGCTTGGGGAATAGTGGGGGCGGGGGCAATAAAGGGACTAGTCGGTGTATCAGTTTCTTCTAAATCATCATCCTCATGCATTTCTACTTCTTCATTTAATTCATCTTCTAAATCATTATACATTCTTTCATAAGCTTCATTGGGAATAGGGTCATCCGTAGTAAATGGAAAATTAGTTTCATTAACATGCGTAAATTCATCTGTATTAAATCTAACTTGAGGAAGAGCAGGGCGGAGAGAAGAACTAGAAGAACCACTACCTATTTTACCCTTCACATAACTTTTTGTTCTTGAAATAATACCTTTTTTACCGGATTTTTTTTGAGATGGATCCATAATATAATAAAATATAAAATTAGCAAATTAAAATAAATAAATCACAAGTTCACAAATCACAAATTCACAAATAAATCACAACTAATAAACAAGAATAAAAATTAAAAAATTAAAGAGTGGAACGAATATACCAAACATTTGCCGTAAAAACAGATGATTATAACCGAAATTTGAAGAAGATTGCTCATCTAAAATTCACCAAATTATAGTTCACTTGCAAAATAATAACAATAATTATAGAATTTGTAAATATTAAGAGATGAAAATTGAGAGAGAATGAGAGTTGAATGGATGAATAAAAATTAAAAGGGGAAGGGGTATATATAATGAAAAAAAGGAGGGGTGCTGTTGGGGGGGTGCTGGGGGGGGGGGCTAAAATAGCCGTTGGGTGGCTGAAATAGTCGTTACCCAACGGCTGCCAACGACTATTTTCATTAAAAAAAAATCGAAAATCCCACGTTGATCGGTTGACCGGGCCGGACCGAAACTGGTTTGTAACCGGTACGAACCGGTATCGGTTTGCCGGTATGAAACGTCAAATCCGGTCCATTCCGGTCAACTGCCAGTACCGGTACCGGAATGGACCAGAATGGTACCGATCCATACCGGTCCGGCGGGCAGCCTTACTCTCAACTAACGAGGACCCTCTTTCATAAACCCAAGGAGACACTCTCAACTAATGAGGACCCACTTTCATAAACTCGAAGAGACACTCTCAACTAATGAGGATCCTCTTAACCTATGCTGGCAACGTAGTTTTGGACTTGAGTGGTCTAGATGTAATGACTCTTCCGGTTATTTCCGCGTATTCATTTTTCTTGTACTGTTAGAGCTTTCCTGTAGCGGCCCCAAGTCATTTATGGCTTGCTGGGACCGGTGGTTCGGTGCCCTGGCCGTTCGATTGGTCGTTACGATCAATTCCCTGCCTTAGGAGCTGAGTATCAAAATCGTGCGATGGTGAATTGCGAACCTAAATTTAAGAATTTTATTAGCATCGCGCGTATATTTGAAAATATTTTATTTTAAAGTTGGATGTGGTAAAAAGTTATATTTTTATTACCTTTTTAAAGTATTTTAAAGGTCTATGAAAAATACTTTTATTATGATATAATTGTGTATGTACTTATTTTATAAGGTTTGTATACATTGTAATATTTTAACGGAGATAGTAAATTTAGTTATGTTAAAAATTATTATTATAATATAGTAAGTTTTATTGGAAATGATTTTCTATTAGTTATGGTATATTCAAAAAGTTATATTTATTTTATTACGAACCTATGCAATACCCGAGTATATACGTAATGAGATAAAAATAGTCTGCTATTGCCACCTTCACTTCCACGTGGAAGTGAAGGAGATGGTCATCAACTTTATAAGTTGTTATGGGATGCCTCTTGTCCTTTTAGCATAGTATTGCATGCTATGTGTAGCATTTGAATTTAATTAAGTTGGCAGAAAAGTTTTGCTACTCTATCTATATCTATAGGCAAGGCATGCCATTATTCTTTCCTTTTATTCCCATAATCATATGCTTTACCTAAATGCACTTCTTCTAATATATGTAACCTATGTACTTACTCATGCACGTTGAAATAAAAACTTAGTAGGAAAATTATTTTGATATTATATTCGATCTTTGAAAAAGAAATCAATTATCTATGTCAAATTATTCAAGCCCGAGTTCAAGTTTGATTTCATTTCAAAGCTTCTTTTCGGAGAGGTTCGAGCTTGTCATCGGACGACAGGTAGGTTACGATTTAAAATCCCTAGACTTAGCATATATCGGATAAAATTGTACTAGCTGGCATCCTTTGGTTGAATTATTAGGTTGGTACCACAGACCTTGACCGCTTTATTCATGTCCGCCTACTTTTTTTCCTCCGTTGCTTGTAGTACTTGCCGATATGTTTTATTTACCCTTGTGGTCCTGTGAGGCCTTGTTGACTCTGGAACATAGAAGGTGGGATATTGGGAATGTCTGCGAGTCCCGGGCATAGAATTATCCTTCTAGGCTGGTTATGCTTGCTGAGTAGTTGTGGGCCTGTGCAGGGTCGATAGGTTGATTGTGAGCTGCTGGGCAGCTATTGTGTTTGATCATACCATTTCCATGCATATAAAGAGGTTTTATCCATGTTTTACTATGGTTTGGACTTCGGGCCTACTGACACTATTTTCTAAACCTTGCATGGCCCCGGGGGCCCGTTTTTTATGGAAATAAATTGGAAATGGTTTGATTTAACTTGTGAATATTCTTGGATAAAAGAAGGTAAAATTATGATTTATATCACCAGTTTTACGATTAACGCTAGACTCGGTAGGGTCGGGGTACTAGTTGAGTTTTCTTGCTACCTGAGATAATTTTAGCCTCGGCCGGACCGAGCACCCGAGATGACTTTCTACTATTTAGACCCGGATATGCCCGGGCACCCTTGGAGGAGTTTTTGAGATATTTTCCTACTACTTTAGTCCTGGACAGGGTCTGGGCATGCATATTCGAGACTGGGTCTCTATCTTGAAATCGGACTTGCTTCCGGATGACATGTTTTGATACTGAGTTTTAGTATGAGGTCGGGGACCTCCATGGACCTTGCCATCTGGGCCTGGGGCTTCGGGCTGCGTGTGCCGGAGGAAGGGTATACGGTGGAGTAGAGGTATACGGGCAGTGTCCTTCCATGGAACCTACCTGCTGGGCCGGATCAGCACCGGAGGAGGTACATACAGAGATACCATTTCACTTGAGATCTTCATGCATCATATCATTCATTGTTTGAGGCTCCACCCTTGTTTGTTGTTTGTTGATTGTACGCTCCGGTAGTATAGGATGCCAGAGGGTTTGTTTTCACTTGTTTGTGTTCCTCGGTTGTATGGGCGGCCGGGGGACTGTAGGTAGACTCTTGCTATTTACTTGCAGAATTGTTCCTTGTTATGGTTAAGTATGAAATTGGTTACTGCTAGACTGTTAGTTTCTGGATTTGAGATTGATATGATTAGTTGAGCTTGATTCATGTCTCTGAGCATGCCTATCATTACTATTTCTCTCTTCTTCTTACACTTGAGGTTACCGGTATACCGTCTATTTTGTAAACTTACTATGTATACACTGTTATTGCAAGGACCCCAGGTGCGTACTTTCTTACTTTCACCGGTGCCTATGGTGTATATATTCTGCTTGCTGGCCTCACATGTGGTTCTGTTGACTTCCCTCTGGGCTAGTTCCTGTGTACTTTTTGTTGATTTCTGTGACTACTTGCTTCTATTCTGTCTGTTACTACGCTTTTATCTTATATGTGCCCAGTCGGCCTATGATACCTACTGGGTACCTTATGCTTCGTATTTGGTGCTCACCCTACCCCCTGCATCTTTTGGTGCAGATCCTAGCGTGGGCCATCGCCGTTAGATCACTGTGATTCGTTCTTGGAGATCTGTTGGGGACTACTTCAGACTGAGGGTGAGCTCTTGGCGATCGGAGCTTAGCCTTAGTTTATCTTTTGCCTTATGTACTCTATTACCATTCGGAGACATCTGTATACGTTGTTTTGGATCATTGTATTCCTTATATGTAGTTCTGGCCCTATACTATGATACCAGGTCTTGGGGTTTGGTTTAGTTTCCGCATATGTATATATACATCCATGTTATCTATTCTATTTATCTTGTTCCCTTACTTTTGCTTAATAAGCTGTTCTTCCGCTTATTTGTTAGATAGTGGCCCATTATTAACTGCCCTGGGCTACGGGGATTGGTTCGCCTATCGGGGGGTTGTAGGTGCCATAATGACTAAGAAATCGGGTCGTGGCAGCTTGGTATCAGAGCCCTAGGTTCACTGGTGTCATCGATATAGGAGCCAATGTCTAGTAGAGTCCTGTGGATCGGGGCGGAGACGTCTGACTCAATCTTTGGGAGGCTACAGTGACATTTTAAGAAACTTGACTCTTTTATTGCTTCTGTGTCGTGCGTAGGACCCTTGAAGTTTCTGTAAATCTCATTTGTTCTACTTCATTCTTCCGCAGATGGTTAGTACGAGATCATCGGCATCACGCGGAGATGAGCCTCTCACTCCAGCTAAGGGTCGAGGACGCCCTCGAGCAGTGGCACCTGCTAGAGATGCTAGAGTTGAGATAGAGCACGAGCAGCATGTGGATCAGGGGGAAGCCCAGGTACCACCAGCTCCAGTACCAGCTCCAGTACCAGCTCTAGTGCCCACTTCTGTTCCAGCTCTAGCCGCAGCTCAGTCTCCAGATATTCGGGGATTACTACTACAGCTTTTGGGTATTATTGGAGAGCGGCCTTCTGAGGTAGCGCAGACATCCGCTCAGGGGGCAGCCCTGGGTGCACAGAGTTCAGGAGCGCAGCCTGCTACTGCGGCTCCCCGTGCGGAGGTCATTTTGGTTCCATCAGTTGCACAGCCTCTTGCTCCTCGCCCAGCTATGACAGAGTCAGAGCAGAACGTATTGGGTAGGTTTTTGAGGTTAGCACCTCCGAGGTTTGCTGGTACTCCTGGACAGGATCCACATGACTTTATTACTACATGTGAGGAGATATTGCATCATTTGGGTTTGTTGGAGACTCACGGGGTTGGTTATACCACCTATCAGTTGGAGGGCCCAACGAAGTTATGGTGAAGGGCCCATGTTGCTTGTAGACCACCATCGTCACCTCCTTTGACCTGGTCTGAGTTTTATGAGGGCTTTATGGCCAAGTTCCTACCTCAGAGTGATCGTGAGCGTCGCAGGGAGCCGTTTACTCACCTTATGCAGGAGTCTATGACTGTCTCGGAGTATGAGACCCGTTTTCATCGGCGAGCACCATTTGGAGCTATGATCATTCCTATCGAAGCAGATAGGATTCGCAGATTTGTATGGGGATTAAGGCCAGAGATCAGGCAGCCAGCTGAGATATTGATTGTCGGTGGTCGGTCATTTCAGGCTATCGTAGACTATGCCCGCACCGTGGAGGACTTACAGCAACATGTCCAGTGGTCAAGAGATAAGAGGCCTCAACATCAGGGTGTCTACAGTGGTTCCAGATATGGTGGTAGAGGTTCTGGCCAGTGGAGCCGGAGTTTTCAGCCACAGCAGCACCAGGGTCAGTCCAGCCGACCGGTTCAGGCTTCCCTTCAGACTTTCGGTAGTACCCAGTTTGAGCAGGGTCAGAGAAGCCATCAGGGCAATAGCGGCCAGTCTTCGAGGGGTACAGTTTCTGGGGCATCAGGCCGTGATGGTCATACAGGGTCTGCTAGTTCATCTCGACTGAGTAGGACGTTGGGGGCTTTTTTTACTTGTGGTGTGATTGGTCATTTTGCTAGAGATTGCCCTCAGCAGGGTACAGTTCAGTTGGCCGAGCCTTTACGAGCAGCTCAGCCTCTGGCTAGAGGGGGTGGTCATCAGAGTATAGGTGGTGCTCCGCGCAGTAGAGCAGGTGGTGGGGATGGCAGTCGGGCAGGTGGAGGTCGTCGTCAGTTTTACGCGGTCCCTAGGAGACCAGAGGAAGAGGCCTCCGATGATGTGATTACAGGTACGATTTCTGTGTGCCATCAGTCTGCTATGGCTTTATTTGATCCTGGATCCACTTGTTCATACGTATCAGCCTATTTTGTGCCTTGTTTGGGGTTGTCTAGTGAGCCATTATCTATTCCTATTTCTGTTTCGACCCCAGTAGGAGATTCTTTAGTAGTGGATCGGATTGTGAGATCTTGTATGATATCTATTGGTGATTCAGAGACTTGGGGTGATTTGATGATCCTTGATATGCTAGATTTTGATGTGATACTGGGCATGGACTGGTTATCCCCTCACCGTGCGGTTTTCTATTGTTATGCCAAGACCATTACCATAGTTGTTCCCGGTGTATCCCCGGTTGTGTGGCAGGGTTCTGTTAGCCATGCACCATCTGGGATCATCTCTTGTCTTCGAGCTAGGAAGTTGATTTCCCATGGGTGTTTAGCTTATCTAGCATATGTCCGAGATGTTAGTGCTGACCCTACTTCTCTTGAGTCTATTCCTGTGGTTAGAGACTTCCTCGATGTGTTTTCTACTGACCTACCAGGCCTTCCACCTGAGAGAGATATTGATTTCGCTATTGAGCTAGAGCCGGGCACCAGGCCCATTTCTATTTCTCCTTACCGTATGGCTCCTGCTGAGTTGAGGGAGCTTAAGGAGCAGCTCCAGGATCTGTTAGCTAAGGGGTTTATTAGACCGAGTGTGTCACCTTGGGGTGCTCCTGTTCTCTTCGTGAAGAAGAAGGATAGGTCGATGCGCATGTGTATTGATTATCGGCAGCTGAATAGGGTGACAGTGAAGAATAGGTATCCGATGCCGAGGATTGATGACTTGTTTAACCAGCTTCAGGGTTCAGTCGTGTTTTCAAAGATTGATTTGAGGTCTGGCTACCATCAGTTGAGGATTAGGGGGGAGGACATCCCTAAGACAGCATTCAGGACACGTTATGGCCATTATGAGTTCCTGGTGATGTCTTTTGGGTTGACTAATGCCCCGCAGCCTTTATGAACTTGATGCACAGGGTTCTTGGCCCGTATTTGGACTCATTTGTGATAGTTTTTATAGACGACATCTTGGTATACTCGCGTAGTAGAGATGTGCATGAGCAGCACTTGAGGGTTATACTCCAGACTTTGAGAGATCATCGGCTTTATGCCAAGTTCTCAAAGTGCGAGTTTTGGGTTGAGTCAGTTGTATTCCTAGGGCACGTGGTGTCTAAGGATGGGATTAGGGTTGACCTGGGAAAGATTTCTGCGGTTTGTGATTGGCCTAGACCTACTACTGCTACTGAGGTCCGCAGCTTTATTGGGTTAGCAGGTTACTACAGATGGTTCGTTGAGGGATTTTCTTCCATAGCAGCACCCTTGACTATGCTGACTAGGAAGGATGTCCCATTTCAGTGGTCGGACCAGTGCGAGGATAGCTTTCAGAGGCTTAAGGCCTTATTGACTTCAGCTCCAGTTTTGACTTTGCCGATTGAGGGTCAGAGCTTCTCCGTGTATTTTGATGCTTCTGGGGTTGGTCTTGGTTGTGTGTTGATGCAGTAGGATCGAGTAATAGCATATGCGTCGAGGCAGCTGAAGGTTCATGAGCGCAACTACCCCACTCATGACTTAGAGTTGGCGGCGGTAGTTTTCGTGCTCAAGATCTGGAGGCATTACCTATATGGAGTTCACTGTGAGATCTTCACTGATCACCGTACTCTTCAGTATATCATGAGTCAGCGTGAGTTGAACTTGAGACAGAGGAGATGGGTCGAGTTACTGAAGGACTATGACTTCACTATTCTGTATCATCCGGGCAAGGCAAACGTGGTAGCGAATGCCTTGAGTCGGAAGGCAGTGAGTATGGGTAGCCTAGCTTCTCTCTCAGTTTCAGAGTGACCGTTGGCCTTGGACATCCAGTCCTTGGCTAACCATTTGGTTAGGCTTGACTTGTCGAATCCTAGCAGAGTTCTCGCCAGTGTTGAGGTTTGTTCTACTTTGATTGATCAGATTCAGAGCCGTCAGTTTGAGGATCAGCAGTTGTGTGACCTTCGTGATCGGGTTGTTCAGGGTGAGACCAGTCGGGCTACTCTAGATTCATATGGGGTTCTGAGGTTTGATAGTCGCCTTTGTGTTCCGAGGATTAGTGATTTGATTCAGTTGATACTTCATGAGGCACATTGTACTAGATACTCCATTCACCCTGGCACAGCAAAGATGTATAGAGACTTGAGACAGCTTTACTAGTGGAGTGGTATGAAGCGGGATATAGCGGATTTTTTATCTCGGTGCTTGAACTGTCAACAGGTTAAGTTCGAGCACATGAGACCTGGTGGTTTGATGCAGCGACTTCCCATTCCTGAGTGGAATTGGGAAGGGATTACTATGGACTTTTTTGTTGGGTTGCCTCGTACTTCCATGGGTTTGATTCCATATGGGTGATGTTGATAGCTGACTGAAGTCAGCACATTTCTTGCCGTTTAGACTTCTTATGGCGCAGAGAGGTTAGCTCAAATCTACCTTCGTGAGATTGTTCGGTTGCATGGGGTCCGAACTTCTATCATTTCAGACCGCGGCACTCAGTTCACATCTCAGTTCTAGAGGGCTATTCAGCGAGATTTGGGTACAGAGGTTCATCTTAGTACCGCTTTCCACCCTCAGACAGATGGCCAGTCCGAGAGGACCATTTCAGATTCTGGAGGACATGCTTCGGGCCTGTGTTCTTGACTTTGGAGGTTCTTGGGATCAGTTTGTTCCCATGGCAGAGTTTGCTTATAATAACAGTTTCCATTCGAGTATCGGCATGGCACCTTTTGAGGCTTTGTATGGCAGGCGTTGCAGATCACCGGTAGGTTGGTTTGATGGTTTTGATTCTAGGACACAGAGTACAGATTTGCTTCGAGATTCCTTAGATCAGGTTCGAGCGATTCAGGACAGACTTCAGGCAGCTCAGAGCAGGAAGAAGAGTTATACTGATCATAGGCATCGTGCCTTGGAGTTTAGTGTCGGTGACTTGGTGTTTATCCGTGTATCGCCCATGAAGGGCGTGATGAGATTTGGTAGGTGGGGCAAGCTTAGCTCCAGGTACATTGGGCCGTTTGAGATTCTTCAGAAGGTTGGTAACGTTGCCTATCAGTTAGCCTTGCCTCCGATGTTTTCAGCTATACATCCTGTATTTCATGTTTTGATGTTGCGTCGGTATGTCCCAGATGAGTCTCATGTGTTGTAGTGGGATTCAGTTCAGTTGGGTGAGAGTTTAGCCTTTGTTGAGGAGCCGGCAGCTATTTTGTCCAGAGATGTCAGGAGATTGAGGTCTAGAGAGATCCCGGTTGTTAAGGTTCAGTGGAGGCACCGTCCAATTGAGGAGGCTACCTGGGAGACCGAGAGAGATATGCGGGCTCAGTATCCGCAGCTGTTTGAGCATTTAGGTACTCCCTTGTCCTTGACTTTCGAGGACGAAAGTCTCTTTAGTAGTGGATGATGTAATGACTCTTCCGGTCATTTCCGCGTATTCATTTTTCTTGTACTGTTAGAGCTTTCCTGTAGCGGCCCCAAGTCATTTATGGCTTGCTGGGACCGGTGGTTCGGTGCCCTGGCCGTTCGATTGGTCGTTATGATCAATTCCCTGCCTTAGGAGCTTAGTATCAAAATCGTGCGATGGTGAATTGCGAACCTAAATTTAAGAATTTTATTAGCATCGCGCGTATATTTGAAAATATTTTATTTTAAAGTTGGATGTGGTAAAAAGTTATATTTTTATTACCTTTTTAAAGTATTTTAAAGGTCTATGAAAAATACTTTTATTATGATATAATTGTGTATATACTTATTTTATAAGGTTTGTATACATTATAATATTTTAATGGAGATAGTAAATTTAGTTATGTTGAAAATTATTATTATAATATAGTAAGTTTTATTGGAAATGATTTTCTATTAGTTATGGTATATTTAAAAAGTTATAATTATTTTATTACAAACTTATGCAATACCCGAGTATACACGTAATGAGATAAAAATAGTCTGCTATTGCCACCTTCACTTCCACGTGGAAGTGAAGGAGATGGTCATCAACTTTATAAGTTGTTATGGGATGCCACTTGTCCTTTTAGCATAGTATTGCATGCTATGTGTAGCATTTGAATTTAATTAAGTTGGCAGAAAAGTTTTGCTACTCTATCTATATCTATAGGCAAGCCATGCCATTATTCTTTCCTTTTATTACCATAATCATATGCTTTACCTAAATGCACTTCTTCTAATATATGTAACCTATGTACTTACTCATGCACGTTGAAATAAAAACTTAGTAGGAAAATCATTTTGATATTATATTCGATCTTTGAAAAAGAAATCAATTATCTACGTCAAATTATTCAAGCCTGAGTCAAGTTTGATTTCATTTCAGAGCTTCTTTTCGGAGATGTTCGAGCTTGTCATCAGATGACAGGTAGGTTATGGTTTAAAATCCCTAGACTTAGCATATATCGGATAAAATTGTACTAGCTGGCATCCTTGGGTTGAATTATTAGGTTGGTACCACAGACCTTGACTGTTTTATTCATGTCCGCCTACTTTTGTTCCTCCGTTGCTTGTAGTACTTGCCGATATGTTTTATTTACCCTTGTGGTCCTGTGAGGCCTTGTTGACTCTGGAACATAAAAGGTGGGATATTGGGAATGTCCGCGAGTCCCGGGCATAGAATTATCCTTCTAGGCTGGTTATGCTTGCTGAGTAGCTTTGGGCCTGTGCAGGGTCGATAGGTTGATTGTGAGCTGCTGGGCAGCTATTGTGTTTGATCATACCATTTCCATGCATATAAAGAGGTTTTATCCATGTTTTACTATGGTTTGGACTTCGGGCCTACTGACACTATTTTCTAAACCTTGCATGGCCCCGGGGGGCCGTTTTTGATAAAAATAAATTGGAAATGGTTTGATTTAACTTGTGAATATTCTTGGGTAAAAGAAGGTAAAATTATGATTTATATCACCAGTTTTAAGATTAACGCTAGACTCGGCAGGGCCGGGGTGCTAGTTGAGTTTTCTTGCTACCTGAGATAATTTTAGCCTCGGCCGGACCGAGTACCCGAGATGACTTTCTACTATTTAGACCCGGATATGCCCGGGCACCCTTGGAGGAGTTTTTGAGATATTTTCCTACTACTTTAGTCCTGGACAGGGTCTGGGCATGCATATTCGAGACTGGGTCTCTATCTTGAAACCGGACTTGCTTCCGGATGACATGTTTTGATACTGAGTTTTAGTAGGGGGTCGGGGACCTACATGGACCTTGCCATACGGTCCTGGGACTTCAGGCTGCGTGTGCCGGAGGAAGGGTATAGGTGGAGTAGAGGTATACGGGCAGTGTCCTTCCATGGAACCTACCTGCTGGGCCGGATCGGCACCGGAGGAGGTACATACAGAGATACCATTTCACTTGAGATCTTCATGCATCATATCATTCATTGTTTGAGGCTCCACCCTTGTTTGTTGTTTGTTGTTTGTTGATTGTACGCTCCGGTAGTATGGGATGCCAGAGGGTTTGTTTTCACTTGTTTGTGTTCCTCGGTTATATGGGCGGTCCTTGCTATTTACTTGCAGAATTGTTCCCTGTTATGGTTAAGTATGAAATTGGTTACTGCTAGACTGTTATATTCTGGATTTGAGATTGATATGATTAGTTGAGCTTGATTCATGTCTCTGAGCATGTCTATCATTACTATTTCTCTCTTCTTCTTACACTTGAGGTTACCGGTATACCGTCCATTTCATAAACTTACTATGTATACACTGTTATTGCAAGGACCCCAGGTGCGTTGTTTCTTACTTTCACCGTTGCCTATGGTGTATATATTCTGCTTGCTGGCCTCACATGTGGTTCTGTTGACTTCCCTCTGGGCTAGTTCCTGTGTACTTTTTGTTGATTTCTGTGACTACTTGCTTCTATTCTGTCTGTTACTACGCTTTTATCTTATATGTGCCCAGTCGGCCTATGATACCTACTGGGTACCTTATGCTTCGCATTTGGTGCTCACCCTACCCCTGCATCTTTTGGTGCAGATCCTAGCGTGGGCCATCGCCGTTAGATCGCTGTGATTCGTGCTTGGAGATCTGTTGGGGACTACTTCAGACTGAGGGTGAGCTCTTGGCGATCGGAGCTTAGCCTTAGTTTATCTTTTGCTTTATGTACTCTATTACCATTCGGAGACATCTGTATACGTTGTTTTGGATCGTTGTATTCCTCATATGTAGTTCTGGCCCTATACTATGATACCAGGTCTTGGGGTTTGGTTTAGTTTCCGCATATGTATATATACATCCATGTTATCTATTCTCTTTATCTTGTTCCATTACTTTTGCTTACTAAGTTGTTCTTCCGCTTATTTGTTATATAGTGGCTCATTACTAACTGCCCTGGGCTACGGGGATTGGTTCACCTATCGGGGGGTTGTAGGTGCCATCATGACCGAGAAATCGGATCGTGACAAGAACTCTCATTGCTAGGTGCTAAATACTACTCCCATTATATACATATAGCTCATATAATACTTATGAAAAATCTAAAGCCAAAACTATTTGAAAAGCATAAGGACATATCTAATGTCAAGCAAATCTCAAATCATAAGTCTTAAAGCTCAACATAGCCATAATTCAAAACATACTTTTCTTTCTAAATTTATAACTTTAAGAATTTGGCATGAAATTTCATGATACTAGAGGTCATGTCATCTAAACATGCCAAATTTTTCTAGGAAATGTGCAATTTAGTGAAATCATGCTAGATTGATTCTTAATGCATGGGCATTTGAAAATACTTAAGGAATCTCAATTAAATCATGAGTAAGAGATGAGAAACCATGGATTGATGCTTTAAAACTGAATATATAAGTTTTTTCCTATTTGGGTAAGAATCCTAATTTCATAAATTCACAAATCAAAGTAAAACTTGAGGGTTTTGGGCATAAGGGTAGAAGGAATCCCTTATTGAATACCCACATACTTGAACTTGAAGCTTTTCTAACTTGGAACTTGAGGATGGAGGATTGGAGAAGAAACCTTAGGCCTGAGGTAGAGAAAAGATCACTCTTTTCTTTTTCTTTTCTGAAGTTAGATTAAAGGAATGAGAAGAAATTTAACTAAGTATGAATAAATACCCTTTGAATAGGCCTAAAATAACTTAGTATAGGAGTTAAAAGGGTAGAAAATTACTAAAATACCTCTGAGAAACGAGTCTAAAAACTTCAGAAAAAAATCATCAAAGGCTTCCACGGACATGAACCACGGCCCGTGGAATGAATCACGGTCCGTGGAATGAAGGTCGTGATTCCAGGGGACTTTTTAGGCCTCTGGACTGATTTTCACGAGTGGAAACCACGGTTTGTGGTTTGATCCATGACCCATGGATCAACCTGTCTGCCACTGTAGCCACCCGAAGATTGAGTACAGACGTGTCTGCCCCGATCTGCAGGATTTTGGCTCATACACCCCCCTGTAGGCATACCACTGATACCAAGTTGTCATAACCCAATTTCTCAGGTCATGATGGCACCTACAACCCCCCCTTGTAGGCATACCAATTCTCATAGCCCAGAACGGTTAGTAATGGGATACTATCTACAAGCAAGATAAAGAAGCAATGTACAAGCAGAAGCAAGAGATAAAGTGAATAAATGAAGCAATGGGAATATATATATATATAGGAAACTAAACCATCACACGATCTAGTATCACAGTATAAGAGTCGCTACTACAAAAATAGAGTACAAGGGTCCAAAAGAATATATACATAAGTGTCTGAATAACAAAAGAGTATGTAATACAAAAGAGGAGATAAAAGCTAAGCTCCAGTCGCCAGGAACTCACCCTCAGTTTTGGATGATCCAAAAGCACTCCGCACGAGTCTCCATGAGTCAACGGCACTGGATCATACTAGGATCTAAACCAGAAAGATGCAGAGTGTAGTATGAGCACCAATTTCTAAGCAACGGGTACCCAGTAGGCATCATAGGTTGACTGAGACCATATAAGATATAAAAGTAATAAATAGCAGAAAGAAAAGAAGGTAGTCACAAAAGCAAATGGATAAGTACACGGAAGCTAGCACAGAAAGAATACAAAAAGAAGACAATCATACTCGACTACCTACTAGAATATATATCATAGAGCACAGGTGAAGGAAAGAAGAACGCACCTGGATCTTTGCAACAACACTATGTATAATAAAGAAAGTTTAGAAAATAGGTGGTATACCGGTAGCCTCAAGTAAAAAAGGAAGGAGGAAAAAAAATGACATAATCATGCTTGAAACAATACTATGAATCAATAAGTGTTAATAACACAGCTCTCAAATACGAATAATAGAATAAGAATCCAAATGTAACCATAACGAGAGCCAGTACTACAATAGGATAATGACAATAAATCTACCTGTAGTCCCAATGGGTGCCCATACACCCCAGGAACACATACAAGTGAAAACAAACCCTTTGGCATCCCATACTACCAGAGCGTACATTCAACAAATAACAAACAAGGGTGGAATCATACACAAATGAATGATATGATGCAATAGTGTGAAATCAGGTGTAACCACAGTACCGTATGTACCTTCTTCGGTGTCGATAGGCCCAGAAGGTAAGATCCATGGAAGGATGCACCTGTATACCTCAAATACACCATATACCCCTCCTCTGTCACACTCAACACGTACCCCTGGTTTGGATTGGCAAGGTCCATGGAGGTCCTCGACCACATACTCAATGTCAGAATCTCAATATAGTCGTCCAAGGAGCATCTATATCTAAATCAGTAACCAAAATCTTGAAATGAGTGCCCAAATTCTATCCGGATCTAAATCAGTGAAGCAAGTCTCAAAAAACCCCCCCAATAGGGGTGCCCAGGACATAACCAGGTCTAAATCTATAATAAAACAAGTTTAGTGCTTGGCTCGACCGAGTCTAGTATCATCTTAAATTATTAGTAAAACATGTCTAGCACTACGACTTAATCGAGTCTAGTATAAGTATAAAAATGGTGACAAAATCATCATTTAGTCTCTCTTACCCCAAGAAGATCCATAAAAATTAGTTTCAAATCTCTTTTATAACCATCTCTACTGAAAACAGGCCCTAGGGGCCATGCAAGGTTTAGAAAAATATTTATAGTGGGCCCGTAGCTCGTAGCCAAAATAGTAATAAAACATGCAGAAAATATCTTTACATAGATGATAATGGTATGCCAAACGCAAACAACAGCCCAATGACTCACATTCAACATATCGGCCCTGCACAGGCTCCAATCGCTCTACATCATAGATAACCAGCTCTACAATTATAATATCAATGTCTGGGACTCATAGACATTCCCAAATAACCCACCTTCTATGGTCCAGAGTCAAATACAAGGCCACACAAGATCACAAGGGTAATACTAACCACTACAATGATACGAGTGAAATAAGATGGATAGAAATTAAGCGGACAAGGTTTGGAGTGCCAAGCTAATAAAACCCAACCCAAGGATGCTAATTAGTAAAATTATAGCCTATATATGCAAAGTCTAATATGGAAAAACTGTAACCTACCTATCGTCCGATGAAAAGTTGTTGGAACGATATTGTCCAAGCCCGCACTGCTCTGAAGAGTCCCAAAAAGCAATCACACTATCAAGAAGGTAATCTAAATGTTAAAATAAGAACAACGGTACTCATATTCCTAGAAGTATAACCAGTTAAAATATGCGTCATAAGCAGGCCCATGGGCCCTGCAACCCGAAGCCAAAAATGAAAGAGTCCACAAAGATCACCACACTCCCATGAGTGCATGCTCAAAATTTAAGGGGAAAAGAGCAAGAGTAAGGACTCAAAAATAGCCCTTGAACTACAAGAATCAAAAAGAGCAATCAAAGGAGAATTTAACGGAATTCACAAGGAACTTACCGAGTTGGGGACAAGAAAATGATCACAGAACCAAGAATTATCACCCTAACGCCTGGAATTGAAGCTATACTAAGAAAAAGGGAGCTTGAGCTGATAACAATAGAGGATATGCACTTTTGGAGTGATGAAAATTAAGAGGGGACTATATATACTGCCATGGGTCTTTCTTCACGGTCGCGAAGGAACCTACGCTATCGCGAGGACCACGCTGGCTAGACCATCATGGTCACTAGGGCTAGCCACGCAATTGCGAAGATCAAGGAGGAAGGGACTACATTGCGGTCGTGAGGAGAGACCTTGCAATAGTGTAAAGCAAAGGGAGTTGGGTCCAGAGGCCCTTCATCGCAATCGCGTGAAGGGACCCTCGAGGTAGACCATCACGATTGCAATAGCTTCCCTTGTGGTCACGATTAAGGTATGAGGCATGCCCCTGCAATAGCAACAAGCAAAAAAACTAAAGGGAAAAAGTCTTTGGATGGGCCTACAAGACTCATCTGTGACCCTGCGCGCGTAAATGAACTATGCTACCACACTAAAAAGTGGTATTCTAGTCTCAACGAAATTAATGAAATTCCTAACAAAGGTCGATTTAATGAAAAGTGTGCCCCACACCTAAAATCAACTTTAGGCCAACTTTTTCAAAATGGAACACCATAGACTAAAATGAGTCTGGAAGCCTCAGCACCTGAATCAAAGGTCCCTCTTGTCCAAAGTTGACATTTCGGAGCTAACAACCCTGATGGAAATTTCATCTGAGATCGTCTTCTCCGAATGTTGACCAAAGTCAAACTTCTAAGTTCAACTGGCTAGAAAACACAAAAAATCAATACAACACCAAACTAAAAACTCCTAGACTTTGGCCAAGGGTCCATCTAGACCAAAATCCATAGTACAAAGCTAACGGAACTGTCGAAATTTGATTCCGAGCATATTTACCCAGAATGTTGACCGAAGTCAATGACTTTCTAAGGTTAAGCTCTAAAATAGGAAAACGGACATAAAGACCAAATGAACTACTAAGGCACCGAACTATTAGTTCCAGCAAGTCATAAATGACTTAGGACTACTACAAGCAAGCTCTAACAGTTCAAAGAAAGCATAAACGCGGGAATAACTGGAAGGGTCATTATAGTAATTTAGGCCTTTGACCCAAATTTTACTCCAAATAGTCCCTTCGGACTGCTGCTTGCCACTACTGATGTTATATGGGCTTTAAACTCATAATGTTGCTCCTTCAGCTTTTTGGCTGCTATTATATTGCTGCCACTATTTCAAACCATTCGGGGGTTGATATTAGCTTCCTTTGTGTATATTGCTTTTAGCTGCATATCATTCCATTTGGACTGTGAATGGGGGGTTGACTCAAAGAATTGTCTGGTTTAATCCAACAAAAATACAAGGTATGAGTCCGATTTGAACTCGTTCAAGATTTCACATGCAAGGAAAAGAGATAAAGATTAGTATTTATCAAGAAAGTTTAAGATGAGGCAATATACGAGTGAATGAAAATGAGCATGATGCTTAAGAACAATGATGGAAATTATCTAAAATCAAACAAGTAGAGCTCAAAATTTAAATATTCTGGGAAAAAACCATTCAGCTAACATCACATGGCACACTTAAGAGTGATGCCACAACTTACACTTTTGCATTATGGAAAAGTTTTCAAATAGATAGGGATAAATTAAACTCAAAGAAAGGAAACTTCATTATTGCAGATTAGTTAGGCACAACAAAATATAGCTGAAAGGTAACACTCAAATACATTATGCAATGGCTAAACAGAGAATGCAAATGGGCAGTTTTAAGCTCATGAAAGAAACACATGCGACATATTTCTTCTATTTAAACTGGACTAGCATGGATAATGTTTAAAGGAAAAAACATATTTCTTAACTGATATATCTTTAGCTCACATTGGGTTTAAATAATTTTACCAGATTATACTAAGTTACCTTATTGCTAAGGAGAAAAAATAAAAAGAGCATTTTGGGATGTTTAAAAAAAAGAGCAATTTGGGATGTTTAAAGAAGAAAGAAAGAATCACACTCAATTGACACAAATTGAATTTTATAAGCTTTACTAAGGAAAAATAATTGATTTGAAAAGGATCATCTTTTAACAAGGAAAACATTGTTAATGGCTCAAAAAGCAAACACTTAGCTTATTTACACATCGATTTTAGGCACAAGATATGACCAGATTCTGATCTCATGATTAGTGATGAGAATGCACCAAACCAAATTCCTCGAAGGTTTATTCTTTCAAACAAATTATCAATAAGAGAGAAGCAATAAATGGTTTTAATATATTCGAACTGTCACGACTCAACTACCGGGCCGTGCGGGCACCTACTCTAATCCACCTAGATAGGAGAATCCTTAAATACATGAGAAATCCTTTTTACAAATAGTTTAGAAAAATAAACGACTTAAAGAATTTGCGGAAAACATTTACAATATGAAACAACCTCCCCAGAACCTAGTCTAAGCCGGTACAAGATCTTCTACAAGATGAGTATATGACATAAGATGAGTACAAACACACGTACTGGTAGGCATCATCGGCTGACCCGAATTCACTCCTACCATCATATAAAAATCAAGATAAAATGCACAAGGTAAATGCTTCACCCTTTTCAACAACACTTTTATCAATCCCCCCTTTCGGAACCGACTATCCTAACCTTTAGACTTACCAAGTCGCCTTGTCACCTTGACATCTAGACTTCCCAAGTCACCTTGTCACCTAGACTTTCCAAGTCACCCTGACATCTAGACTTCTCAAGTCACCTTGACATCTAGACTTTCCAAGTCACCTTGTCACCTAGACTTCCCAAGTCACCTTGACATCTAGATTTCCCAAGTCACCTTGACATCTAGACTTCCTAAGTCACCTTGACATCTAGACTTCCCAAGTCACCTTGTCACCTAGACTTTCCAAGTCACCTCCTTGAGTAGATATTCAGACTTAACCCAACTAACTGCTCAACCAAACCACTTATACCTGTGGTATTACTTACCAGTGTCCGGACCCTTCACGGACCTCAAGGACAACTTTCCATCCTGGTTATAACAACCAACAACTACAACCCCAGACTTTCAATCTTACTCTCAATTTACCAATCACATGAAATTCACTTAGCAACCATTGACACATTCAATGACAACAACGGAGTTATATCTAAGTCCCTTTCTAATCCTGAAACCCGGACCCTCCAAGGATCCTCTAACCACACCTAAGTGTTCAACAGGCTACCCGGTCTATACTAAGACCCACCCTTAACTTATTAACCACAAATAATTTCAGACCGCCATTAGTACACTTAATAACAACAATTGTGAACTCATAACCTCTTTTACATAATCCAGACCCAACCGGATCCCCCTAACATATCTAGGTGTTAACATGACAACTCGGTCTATACCAAGACCAACTAATAGTTAACATCATAACCCGGTCTACACCAAGACCAAATTATAATATAATATAACAACCCGGCCTACACCAAGACTAACTAATAACATAATATAACAACCCGGCCTACACCAAGACCAAAAGAAAAATATAATATAACAATTCGGCCTACACCAAGACCAAACTAATAATATGATTACCTGGCCTACAACAAAACCAAACTCACAATATAATTACCCGGCCTACACCAAGACCAAAAGCACAATGTTTTATAATAACCCAGCCTACACTAAGACCAACTCACAATATAATTACCCGGCCTACACCAAGACCAAAAGTACAATATAATATACCATTCCGGCCTACACCAAGACCACAAGTAATATCACAATTTATAAACACAGCCCGGTCCACTCATGGAACCAACACCAATCACACAATGCAATAATATCAATGAAATGATGCAGTAAAGTAAACCCGTACCAGGCGTGGTACTCGATCCAACCATTAGTATCTCGTACCAGGCGTGGTACCCAAGCCAATCATTTGTTATACCTGTACCAGGCATGGTACCCGTGCCAACCGTTAGTATACCCATACCAGGCGTGGTACCTGAGCCAACCGAATGTCAACAACCCACAGTCAAATAGATGATCAAACAACTTGTAAACCAACAAGCAAACACCGTTCAAATCACAGACTTTAAAGCAGAAACCTTAGACATTCTACACAACTTTCCTAAGCAATGAAATTTATACAAACACTTAGATATGAGTATAAGAATATACAACATTCACAGAAATCGTAAGCCATCACCTACCCCATTTCGGGTACACTATGAACCGTCAAAATCCCATCCAAGACTAACCCCGGTTCTCCCCTTTAAACATGCAGTTAATTACATTTATTCCTGACCCTTTCCCTAGGACCAAATACAACCTGGGAAAACCCTTCCCAGCCTTAGAACACAACCAAACAATTATTCTAATTATACCCATTAGTCCAGAACTTCCGTTCCTTACATATTTGTTAATTACTAACCCTTTTCTGGTTCCCCGAACCTTCTGATATTCTAGTTTCCGCATTTTATTAGCAAAATCACACAATTTAAGCAATACCTAGAATATTACAACACCATATTCCCATTTTACCATTTTCAAAGTAATCCAATAATTCAACAACTTCCTCCAGACTCCGTGCCCGAAGGCCTAACCATGGATTCTCCATTTTATTCTATACAATAATATGAAAATAAAAGCGGTCAATCTACTCTTGGAAGAAACCTAGCCTACCTGGATACCGAGCAGCTGCAACGGTGCATTTCTAGCTTCGTGAGTGCATTCCTGGCTGAACGATGGTCCTGGAATCCGTTGTTTCGTGTTCCTTCAACCATGACCCCTCCTCCTCAAGATTCCCTAGCCTTGGAGCAGCCTGGGAGGGTTTTTGGAGGAACACTCGTATGTTTTCCAACTGAGGAGAAGAGACTTTTTAATAAAATCCCGTCTCAGGCTACTGTCTCCCGTAGCTCCTCTATAGCGGTCTACTCCTCCGCTACAGCGGTTCCGCTATAGCGGAATAAAATATCGCTATAGCGGAGTGACGTCAGCCCGGATTATTTCCAAAAAATCAGAAATTTTCTATGACGTCACCCTACTTACCCCGAATGATTTTTTAACCATTTTTCCTAAATTTACGAAATCGGGAAAAATTAATATAATGACGAACCTGGTCGTTACAACAGATACCAATTTACCCCTCGTTCATCCCCGAACGATCTCTAAGGCAGAAGGAAAAGGATGAACCAGCCCTTAGAAACTTAACGCTCTACTATGACAGCATAAAATAGCCTTATGCGAACCACCGAACTCTCAAATCCCCCGGGTGTACCCAAGCTCAACCAAAGTTTAATTCAATTCTTCTCTGTCAAGGAATTTCTTCCTTCAACCTATACGAGACCAGTTAGATTACTCCTCCTTGAGTGCCCAAGAAATCAGGGGCCTCGTTGAAATATCGGAGTAAAAGAATTCCAAACATAACGGAGCGAAAGAATTCCAAACATAACAGAGCGAAAGAATTCCAAACATAACGGACCAAAACTTAATTCCCATGCTCCGGTGCTGACAGTCGCTGACCTCCGCTATAGCGATAATTTCTCCCCTATAGCGGAGGTAGCAATAGCGATGTGTTCAACCGCTATGGCGGTTGACATGGGACAGAAAGTTGAAAAGTTTTCCAAAAGTGCCTATTTTAAAACACTCTTAATTTCCTGACATTCTGGAACAACCCTTTCATGTCAACCCACATACCGAGATCACTACTTACCTGAATATGATTCCGAAAAGTCTCTCGGACTCCTTAAGGTCTTGGCTAATGAAAAAGCTAACTCAGACCATGATATAACATGCAATCCGCACCCAAATTTCCCTAGAACTTACCTTGCTCAAAATTCATCTGAGACTAGCCTAACCCGAGATTTCTAACTCCTCAACCAAAAGTTTTCTCACCCTAACTCCCTCAACTAACCCTACCACTAAGGATCATCAATAATAAACCAGTCAAATCACCCTCATGACATAAGACTACGAGCAATTTCCAACACTACTCAGCTAATAACGGGTCATTTGGCCAAATTCTACCTAGGTGACTATTCCCACCAGTGGTAAATCAAAAAATTTCACCAATACCCTGGGCTATCGTATCTACCCTTTCCTCTTATTGCGCATGGATGCTAAATAATTCTTGCAATAGCTCGCAGCTCAAATAGTGATTTAAAATAACCCGGGAATGAAAGACAGTACAAGGGAAAAATAGGACAGGGATCATGCCCTACCCATCCCGCAATAGCGAATTGCACACTGCTATGGAAATCCCCAAAAGTAGTAGCCCAAAAAACTTACCATTCTCTGAAAAATTCTATCATTCCCCTTCCCTGTTAACATTGTTTAATCCCGTTAATCCCGCCATGGTCTTAAACAATCCTCAAGACCATTCCTGGCACTACACAGACTGAAACTTAGCATCACTTATCACAAATCAACAAGAGGATTATGCAAGAAATTATTCCCAACAAAACACTTCCGCTATCAAGCACAAACAACCCCCCTAGTTCCCTTGGTTCTCAACCAAGTCCCGACTTTCCTGAAATTGGAGCTTCCCTACAGTCCAAAATCTCTTTTTGTTCCCTTACCATCTATATACATGGTAAGCCTATACCCGAATGTAATATAAACAATTCTAATTAAGGCATATCGCAATTTATCATTTAAAACAATCACAACTTTCAAGCTGGGAATAAATTTTCCTTAAGTTACAATCATGAGTTACCATAAAAATTTCCTTACCGCATTTTATGCCATCAAGCAATGATAGCCCTTTCCCCCATGGTTCCTAATCAATCCCAACTGTCCTGAAACTGGAGTTTCCCTACAGTTGTAAGCCTTTTCCCCTTACCATTTTTACCAATGGCAAGCCTGTTTCCAAAATGTAACACCACTTTACTGACCAATTCAAGTACACATAAAAAGTAATTACCAACCCAAGCACACCAATTCAAGTTATGACTCCTCCCAGACCAAAACATTCACATAAAATCAAATAATTGCACACCACACATTTACAGTCATTCAAACAACATCAATACACATAAGCACAATATCAAGCCTTAAGCTTAAACAGTCAATCAAATCAGTTTCATTACTTTTTATTCGCCTCATGGATGACCATTAGCCGATCCATCCATACCTTTACATAGCCTCCCCGGACAGATACCAATTGGAACCTTGCCGGTTCCAATCCTTCTTGCTTGTTTGTCGTCCCCGGAGTCCAATGACATCCTTCACCTTATTGAGATACCAATTGGAATCGAGAGATACCAATTGGACTCAATCCATACAAGCAAGTAACGAAACCGCACAAAAAGGAATGAAAGAAGAGAAGTGTTTCCTAGAATATTTCATAGCTTCCCTAGGATTAGATGTGGATGTCAACACACCAATCCGCGGAACTCTATTCGACATTTTGTTCTTGTACTGGGAGACCGGTAACCTTGGCATTGATACCATTTATCACGACCTAACTACAGGGCGTGCGGGTACCTAATCTAATCTACCTAGATAGGAGAATCCTTAAATACATGAGAAATCCTTTTTACAAATAGTTTAGAAAAATAAACGACTTAAAGAATTTGCGGAAAACATTTACAATATGAAACAACCTCCCCAGAACCTAGTCTAAGCCGGTACAAGAGCTTCTACAAGATGAGTATACGACATAAGATGACACAACTCCCACCATAGAAGGAAAGTAGGAGCTGCTGGAAGATCACCGCAATCCTGAACCTGTGAAACATCACCAATCCTGCAACCAGACTATACCCAAAAAGGTATAGCAAGAGTAAAATCAGTACAAACACACGTACTGGTAGGCATCATCGGCTGACCCAAATTCACTCCTACCATCATATAAAAATCAAGATAAACTGCACAAGGTAAATGCTTCACCCCTGTCAACATCACTTTCATCAATCCCCTTTTTCAGAATTGACTATCCTAACCTTTAGACTTACCAAGTCGCCTTGTCACCTTGACATCTAGACTTCCCAAGTTACCTTGTCACCTAGACTTTCCAAGTCACCCTGACACCTAGACTTCTCTAGTCACCTTGACATCTAGACTTTCCAAGTCACCTTGTCACCTAGACTTCCCAAGTCACCTTGAAATCTAGACTTCCCAAGTCACCTTGACATCTAGACTTCCTAAGTCACCTTGACATCTAGACTTCCCAAGTCACCTTGTCACCTAGACTTTCCAAGTCACCTCTTTGAGTAGATATTCAGACTTAACCCGACCAACTGCTAAACCAAACCACTTATACCTGTGGTATTACTTACCAGTTTCCGGACCCTTCATGGATCTCAAGGACAACTTTCCATCCTGGTTATAACAACCAACAACTACAACCCCAGACTTTCAGTCTTACTCCCAATTTACCAATCACATGAAATTCACCTAACAACCATTGATACATTCAATGACAACAACAGAGTTATATCTAAGTCCTTTTCTAATCCCAAAACCCAGACCCTCCAAAGATCCTCTAACCACACCTAAGTGTTCAACAGGCTACCCGGTCTACACCAAGACCCACCCTTAACTTATTAACCACAAATAATTTTTGATCGCCATTAGTACACTTAATAACAATAATTGTGAACTCATAACCTCTTTTACATAGTCAGGACCCACCCGGATCCCCCTAACACATCTAGGTGTTAACATGAAAACTCGGTCTATACCAAGACCAACTAATAGTTAACATCATAACCCAGTCTACACCAAGACCAACTAATAACATAATATAATAACCTGGCCTACACCAAGACCAACTAATAACATAATATAACAAACCGGCCTACACCAAGACCAAACTCATAATATAATTACCCGGCCTACACCAAGACCAAAAGCACAATATAATATAATAAACTGGCCTACACCAAGACCAAACTCATAATATGATTACCCGGCCTACACCAAGACCAAACTCACAATATAATTACCTGGACTACACCAAGACCAAAAGAACAATATATTATAACAAGCCAGCCTACACCAAGGCCAACTCAGAATATAATTACCCGGCCTATAAAAAGACCAAAAGTACAATATAATATAACAACCCAGCCTACACCAAGACCACAAGTAATATCACAATTTATAAACACAGCCTGGTCCACTCATGGAACCAACACCAATCACATAATGCAACAATATCAATGAAATGATGCAGTAAAGTAAACTCGTACCAGGCGTGGTACCCGAGCCAACTATTAGTATCTCGTACCAGGCGTGGTACCCGAGCCAACCATTTGTTATACCTGTACCAGGTATGGTACCCATGCCAACCATTAGTATACCGTACCAGGCCTGGGACCCGAGCCAACCAAATGTCAATAACCCACAGTCAAATGGATGATCAAACAACTTGTAAACCAACAAGCAAACACCGTTCAAATCACAGACTGTAAATCAGGAACCTTACACATTCTACACAACTTTCCAAAGCAATGTAATTCATATAAACACTTAGATATGAGTACAAAAATATACAACATTCACAGAAATCGTAAGCCATCACCTACCCCATTACGGGTACATTATGAACCGTCAAAATCCCATCCAAGACTAACCCCAGTTCTCCCCTTTAAACATGCACTTAATTATATTTATTCCTGACCCTCTCCCTAGGACCAAATACAACCTGGGAAAACCCTTCTCGGCTTTAAAACACAACTAAAAAATTATCCTAATTATACCCATTAGTCCGGAACTTCCGTTCCTTATACATTTGTTAATTACTAACCCTTTTCTGGTTCCCCATACCTTCCGATATACTAGTTTCCGCATTTTATTAGCAAAATCACACAATTTAAATAATGCCTAGAATATCACAACACCCTATTCCCATTCTACCATTTTCAAAGTAATCCAACAATTCAACAACTTCCTCCAGACTCCATGCCCGAAGGCCTAACCATGGATTCTCTCTTTCATTCTATACAATAATACGAAAATGAAAGTGGTCAATCTACTCTTGGAAGAAACCTAGCCTACCTGGATGCCGAGCAGCTATAACGGTGCATTTCTGGCTCTGTGAGTGCATTCCTGGCTGAACGATGGTCCTGGAATCTGCTATTCTGCGTCCCTTCAGCCATGACCCCTCCTCCTCAAGATTCCCTAGCCTTGGAGTAGCCTGGGAAGGTTTTTGGAGGAACCCTCGTATATTTTCCAACTGAGCTGAAGAGACTTTTAATAAAATTCTGTCTCAGGCTACTGCCTCCCGTAGCTCCACTATAGAGGTCTACTCCTCCGCTACAGTGATTCTGCTATAGCAGAATAAAATACCACTACAGCGGAGTAAGATCAGCCCGGATTATTTTTGAAAAATTAGAAATTTTCTATGACGTCATCCTACTTACCCCGAATGAATTTCTAACCATTTTCTCCAAATTTATGAAATCGAAAAAAATTAACATAATGACGAATCCGGTCGTTACACAAACAGATTCAAAATAGTGATTCTAATTTCTTAGGGGGGATTCAATATATCCAAACTTAAAGACAGTTTCAAGATGTAAAGAAGGAACTCTTACGACCCATATTAACTCAAGAACTTCTACAAAGTAATGCACACAAGTAGGTTAATCACTTGACATACAAAAAAACTTTGATATCGAATTATATGTATTTTCATTTTAAAACTTATAGGTTAAGAGAGTAACATAAAGATCAAAGGCGTTATGAGAAACCAAAGAGATATTAGAATCAGTACCCAATTTTATCTAGAGCTTGATCAAACCTCAGATAAATTCATGTCTCTCAGACACATAAGATTCTTTAAAAGATTACGCTGATTCAGATCACAATATTTATGAACTAGATAGTTAAATACTCAGACTACACATGAACTATTTTTGCTCTACTGAAGCAAGAATAATTAGCAAGGAAATAAATAGACGTGGAGCTTAGCTACTTTGTAAACCATTCTAATCCTTCTAGGACTTAAATTAAAACAGACAAACACATAATAAATGAAAATCACAGAGATCAAGGAGTATTACCTTTCTCGAAGCAACAAACAGGACTCACGAGCTTCGCCAAAAAATACTTCACCATGCCGGAGAACTCTTGAATTTCTCCAACCAAAATCCCTTGCTCGAATAAGTCTTATAAGTGTTTTAGCCTTGAGAATCGCATGACCTGCAATGAATGAATAGTGAAGGTATATATTGGATGAGATTTGGGGGGTTTTGAGGTCTATCCACCAATATGGGATGCCAAGAATTTCAAATTTTTGGATAAGCTTTCACAGCAAAGATTTTTTATGAATTTTGTAAAGAAAATCGAAAAGAAAATAGGAAATTTTAGGATAATACCACTTGAGGAGCATTCTTGGAAGCTTCTTGGTATGATCCCCATGCTGAGCACGCGATCTTGTTTGAATTGGAGACTAAGACGCGGGAGTTTTGGGGACGACAATATATTGATTTTGGTCTAGGGTTCTCTGATGTGTTTGAGGGGTTGTTTGTTTGTTGGAGTTTTCATTTTAGTTGAAGAAGAAGGAACGTAGGGATGGTTTGGTTTCTCTGTTGTTGAGAGAAGAAGAAGAAGAAGAAGAGGGATATAAGGGAGTTTGGGTTGGACCGGGTTAAGGGTATTTGGGCCAAATATTGGGCTGGAATTTGGCTGATAGATGGGATCAAAATCAATTACGAGACTGGCCACATTATTTTGCAAGTGTGGCCAAATTTAGTTTAAAAAATGACCAAATTGGCTTCATTAGAGAAATTAGGCTAAAATTGAAATAGACGAATTTATTTAAATCAAATATTTAAGTTTCTTAATTTAAACAAAGTAAAAATAATCATTTTGTTTAAAGCATAACTACTTTATTTAAAAATTAAGACACTAGTTATTCATATAATCTCTAATTTCAAATTATATTCGAAAAACAAAGTGTTCTTAATTTAAACATGGTCTCATTCGAGAATAATTTCCAAAAAATATTCTCTTAAGTAAAATCTATATAATGTTATATAATTAAATATAGAAAGCATATATTCTTACTTAAAGTGACAAAGTTTAGCTTGAAAAAATTGATTTTCAGGATATTTAGCTTTATGAGAAAAATTATTTTGAAATTGTTTAAAATTTAAAAAAGCTCAAAATTAATTTGCAATGTGGAGGTAAAAAATTGGGTGTCAACAACTGTCACTCCCTTTGGGTAGGGTTTAGTGCAAGGAACCCTGGGCAAAGGGAATTGACGATCCCAATTTTGTTAGACCATAAATTCAACTCTTGGAAGCGATTAGTTTTAGCATGAATTTTAAGAAATCATGACCAGATACGCTATCGAGTTTTCTATATATCTCAGGTTATATGAGAATTCAGGTCATTTGTAGTTCAAGACGCTTAATTTTATGCATGATTTTTAAAGAATTCCAAAGCTATATCAGTCTCGAATTATGGAGAGACCGAAAATTGGGGAGTAAGATGATTAAGGGGAGGTTTGCAGTGCAGCCAAGTTTTCGAACATCAATTCCACCTGTATAGGCTTCTTATAGTCTGACTCAATCGATTGAAAAGGCATATCCTTGTGCGGCTATAACCTTTGAGCTTTTTGAGATAAGTGACAAAGAAATTTAAGATGAAAAGGAGGCTTGTAATCTCTCAACTATGAATGTGGTGCACTCACAGCCATAAGTAAGAGCTTACATAGGCATAATATCCAAAATTCTAGGGGTATTGTCACTCAGATTTGAAAGAAAAGGGATATTGCTTCCAGTGTGAGTTTAGAAATACCCTGAATGCGAAACTAAAATTAAGAATATCAAAAATACTCACATGCCTTCTGATAGGGGTGTGGTTTGATGGCAGTGGAAGTCATCCTTCAACTAGCATCCAAAGAGTCTGATACTCCTTTACATACCATGCCCTAGTTTGATGCTAAAAAAAGTTCTACATTGTGCTGTTATCACGCCCCGAGGCTACTCCCTAGACATAACATAGTGCTTAGTGTCACAAGTGACCCCATGCTAATCCATGGTCTGGCATAACTAGACAATTTCTGACAAGACATACACTATATGGAAACTAAAACAATTTAATATTTGAAGTGGGAAAGAGCCCAAAACATGTCTGAATATGAAGTATATATAAGAGTATAATGATGTCTGAAAAATAACACTAACAACTCAATAGCTGAATCTAGTCTATGTCTGAAAGCTTCTAACTGATATGAGTTGCTGGGATATGCCCCCAGCTAACTCTACTAATCTAAAACTGAAATATAAAGACTGAAAGATAAAAGCATGTCTATCATCCTCGAACTATGAGGACTCACCAATGAAGCTGCTGAGTGAGGACTGGAAATCGAGCTAAGCGCGGTCTGGATGTTGAGTGCCTGAACCTTCATCATATAACGATGTAGCACAAAAGTATGCGTCAGTACTTTGAATGTACTGAGCATGCAGGATATATAACTAAATGTAAACATGAATAATGACATGGAAGTACATAGCATGAAACATGAGCTGGAAGGTATCTGAAATGCAGTAACTAAGTAACTGAACATGAATATCATAACATGCTAAGTTGAACTGAAATAACTGAATACATGGTTTATGCAATGTTGAGTCTGACTGTGGGAGATACTATTACCGACATACCCCAAGCTGAGCTAACTATGGGACCATCTTGTAACCCTGGGTGGAAGGGTGTTCATACCTTTCCAAGGGTACGAACAAGTCTGACGTGGATTCACTAAACTGATGTCCACAAGGGACAGAGGTGTGTAGCCTAATCTGACAGCTAACCAATCATTATACCTACGGTGGCGCCGTAGTTCTGGGATTGGGGGACTACTACAAAAGGTCTTAGCCTAATCTGACAGCTAAGCCTTCATCCTATCATCCGTTCGGTACTAAGTCTATCCCCAACGGAAATATAAGCAATGAAATACAAGCTGAAACACTGGATAGCTCAAATACTAACAATTATCTGAGAATGCACATATAAATATACTGAAACTGATGGCATTCTAATTCTAAAACATAATTATCTGAATTATCTGCCTATCAAGTAGAATTTTTGAATACTGAAATTAAGACAAGCTAGGGTTTCTGAGTCCTGTACAAGTGACTACGCAAATTCTCCAAGAAACATGAAGTATAAATTAATATAAGCAGGTAGCATCTGAATTACAATGAATCCCTAAGAGTTAGGAACCCTAGGTCTGAATAGTTCATGGAGAAACTGAAGAACTGGCTGAATCTAGGGACTCAATGGGTGAAAGGAACCCATTGATGAAATCCCACATACCTGGTGGAGAACTGATGGAGAAATCCTTTAGATTCTTAAGGCTTAGCTTGAAGAACCTTCTGCTTGTTCTTGATAGAAAATTATCACCTTCGTTCTCCTATTTCTTTCTAAGTCTGATGATTTTAGAAGAATAGGTGATTTATGTAGTTTTTGACTAATTAATTAGGCTTAGACTAAGAAAAATGATGTAGTTTAGGCCTTAGAAGAGGTATGAAAAGTCTGGAATACCCTTGGGAAAACTAAAAGAAAACTATTGAAATTCGCGACTCAGGTTCCACGGATCGAAACCACGACTCATGGAAACTTCCATGGCTCGTGGAACCCTGTCATGGTTCCTGAGCAGGAAATCCTGAGCTACTGGAGTTGGGTTCTATGAGTGTGGTCCACGACTCATGGAAACTTCCACGGGTCATGGATCTCACTCGTGGATCCTGGCTGGCTATTGACTCACAGGTCTGATTCCACGAGACCATTCCATGACTCGTGGACCATTACACGGGTCATAGAACCAGTTCGTGGTTCTCAGAGAAAATTTCAGGCCTCAAGTCTGGTTCCACAATTTGGGTTCATGACTCATGGATCCTTCCACGGTCCGTAGAACCCAATCGTAATTCTCAGAGAAAATGTCAGCTCTCTGATCTGATTCCACGGGTCCAGTACCCTTTCCACGAGTCGTGGATCCAACTCGTGATTTCAGCTGACAATTGGAAAAATTATTTTTTTCTGGTTTTCTAAGCTGAGTCTAGGCTTGGAAGTTCTTGGGTGTTACAACTGCATTCTTTTGGCATAGTACGTACTTATGATTTTGTTTTAAGAATTTCACCCTCTCAGATGCTCTCAGAATCATCTTAAAACAAGATGGTTAGTAGTAACATAATTCCATATGAGGATATAGTTTATTTATCATACCTCCTTCTCGGACTATGTCTCAGTTCATTCACATTATGCGATGTCCTTTTTGGCATAATCTGCACCTGTAGTTTTATTTTGAGAATATCATCCTCCCAGATGCTCTCGACAAATCTAAAACAAGATTTGTTAGTAGTAAATCAATTCAACATGGGGAGATAGTTTCTTCACCTCATCTCTGTGTATGTTGATTCTCAGAGGATTCTATCATTTCTTGTCTCTGTCTTCAGAAATACTTCCTCTGTTTCAATTTGTTTGACCTACTTTCCTTTTTAGTCCATTTAAAAAAGAATGACCTTTTCCTTTTTTAGAAATTTTTTAATTTCAAATTTTCATATGGCATGTTTACAACCACAAGATTAAAGGGCATTTTAGTACATTTCATATATCTTTAATTTAAGACTACAAGATTCAAAAGTCTTCTTTATTTTTTTAAACTCCGTGTCAAGTCAAAATAGGTCACTCAATATGAAACAGAGGGAGTAACAATTTTGTAATGACCTGTTTTGTCCTTACGCTGAATTAAGGCATAAGTACCTGGCTAGAAAATCTCCTAGGTGAGAATTGAAAATCTTGGGCTAGGGTGAGCTCGGCTAAAATATAGTATTTTGTGTCTTAGAGGTAATTCATATTTTGTGAGATATTGTGTGGTAGTGTGATATTTATACTTGGATAGCCAAATGTCGTAGGATCCCGTAGAAAGTTTTGGAATGAGAATCGGAGTCATAAAACTCCGAATATGATAGGTGCCGCGTTGGAAATAATTCGTGATATCTATGAAATAATGTGTCTTGCAAAATAAAGGTCTGGGAGAGAGATAACAGTGTTCTAAAAATTGCCTTTGCCACAATAGAAGGATGTCTCGTTGTGAAGATCCATCGTGATGAAGAAAGAATCCATCGTGACGAGGACACGGGCAGTATACCTGGGCATTCTACAATTTTTCTGAGTTATTTCCCTCATAATTCAACTTTGTTCTAGAGCTCTAAAAAGCAGGTTTTCCAAGAATACTAGGGCAAACTCCATCGTTTGAGGTAAGTAATTCGTAAAACTCTTAATTTATTAATTAATTATCTTCCTTAGACCTTGGGGGAGAATTAATGGTGGATTTATTGCAATTAAGCCCTAAAAGTATGAATTTAGGGAAGAACTCTATGGGTAGGTGCAAAACCACCTAAAATTGATCTTAAATTGTGTTTTTATGAGTTTTAACATAAAATTATTAGTTCTTAACATGTTTAAGACTAGTGGGAAACTTTGGGTTTCATAAAGGTGAAACTTTTAGGCTTAAAAATGGTGAAAAAGGTATGAACTTGGCTAGAAACCTTGAATATTGATTCTTTGAAAGCAATAAGGCTAATAAATGACTTATTAACCCTTAGGGAATGCTAGAAACCTCGTTTAATGGGTAGAATAGTTGGGTTTGATTTCCACAGCCTGAAATGAAGGGTAATTGGCTAATTACTCTTATACAATTGTTATTTCTAGACCTTGTGCATCAGAGAGTTAAGAAAGTGCAAGGCAGTGGTGAACTAACTTGCGGGTGTTATATCTTCACTCGAGGTAGGTTATGATTTGAATTGGAGTTAAGACTCACCTTGTTGCATGTTTATAGTGAAATTGTATAACCTGTGATTGATCTTCGGACGTGGCTATATTATATATGCTTTTCCTGTTGTGCTTGTATGAATAGACTAAATGAACATGAAGTGATAAGTAAGCTAAAATAACTAAGTATGAATAGTATCTTAGGCACTGAATATCCTTGTGAGAATATCGGTCTGAGAACCTAGTTATACAGATATTGTTGTTGATACATCTGGTATAGAGCGCACATCGGTATGGTACGTGGACACCTAGGATCCCTTGCAGGTCATTGCTAGTGGGTAGAAATAAGACCTATAGCATATGTGTACACCTTTTACCTTATTTTGTATTGTTGTAGTGCTAATATGATGAACTTGACTGAGAACTGAGGTGAGACTAGAGATACAGGTAATATGAGTAGAGATTGATGGACATAGCAATACATGATATAGTTGTTAAATGTGATTACTCCTTTTCTCTCTTATGGTGCTATTCTATGAATTGTGTACTTGACGTGATTGCTGTTGAATTGACTTGAAATACTATATGTTGGTTGCTTATATGCTAAGTATTGGATTCATATTACTTGTTATATGTTTTGCTATTCACATGCTATCAGGATATGGACCCACCTTGACTCAAGGGGTGTCACCCGACTCCGCTTTGTCGGGAAAAAATATTAAATATACTTATAAAATTTGCAAAAAACCAAAATAAAGGATAAAGGAAAATTCAAGGACCCAGCTTGTCAGGCAATTGCCAGTTGATTCAGTGGTAAAAGACCACTCTTTTCCCTGCGAGGTCGGGGGATCAATCCCCAGGGGAGGTGTGATTTTAAATATTTTTGAAGCCTTTTATGGACCTCTCGATTGGTACTAAAATCAATTAATATAATTGACCTTATTATTCATTCTCCTCTTAAATTTGTTAGATTTTCACGTAAGTTTTCTTACCTTTTTTTCTTCTTTTTAGTTAGAATTTTAAAAACTTGAAGAAATTCATTATTTTCTTGTTTGTTGAATTTTATGAAATTACTTAGGATTTATACAAATTAATCTTTTAATTTGTAATTTAGTGGAAGATATATTTTTAAAAGTATCTTCCAAACTTTTTAAATTAAATTTAACATCTCAAAATTTATCTAGCTTGGAAGAAAGGACGGATAAGTTACAAAAAGGTAGTTAGAAGAGTTTTATTTAAATTCCTCGAAAGTTGATATGAAAAAAGTTTAGCATTTCAAAATATTATTCAAACTACTGTGATGTAATAGTTGATAGAAAGCAACATAGTTTAGGATTAGGATATAGAATCCTAACATTAATATATATGCAATAGATTAGTTTAATTTGTTATAGTTTATAATTAGGACGTAGAATCCTAATAATATATTACAATAAATAGTTGTTGTAACACCCCAGGTGTTTAATGTTGTTCTTGGTTCCGCATCAAAGGCTGACGAGCCTAAATTTGAAAATTTTATTAACATCACGTGTATTCGAAAATATTTGATTTAAGATTAGAATTTGGTAAAAAGTTACTATATATTTTTATTGCCTTCTTAAAATGTCTTAAATATTTATGAAAATTTTTATTCAATTATAATATATTTGTGTATGTATTTATTTTGTAATATTTTTATAATTTATTAATATTTTAACGGAGATAGTAAGCTAGTTATTTTGAAAAATTGCTATTATATGAGGTACGTTTTATTTAAAAATATTTTTCTATTAATTATGATATATTTAAAATTTATATATATTTTATCATGAACTTGCGCAATACCCGAATACTCATATAATGAGATAGAAACATTTTTGGTGTTTCCACCTCCCCTCCACGTGGAGGTGAAGGGGGTGGACAACTAGTGAATGAATAATTGAATGCTGCCACCTATATCCCCTTTAATCATTATATGTAATATATAGATGTAGATGTATATTAATTACTTTAAATAGATTTAAACCATCACCATGCTAAATGCTTTTTAAATTTGTGTTGTGTTCTTTATTTAAGTGCAAGTTTCTTAATGTTTTTCTTTTCCCAACAAGTATAAGATGCTACCCTATTATTACAACATGTATATATAAATACTTGAAAGTTGTCTATGGGCATTAATTAGGTGCAGCATATGGACACGTAGTGTTTTGTCTTTCCACCGCCAGTATCATATAGTTACATATATCACATTTTTTCATCATCTGAAGACAATTCTTCACAAGCTTCATGGCACGCTCTATAAATTTGCATATATATGTTGAAGGAGAATTTATTTTGGGGAAATACTTTCAACTCTACATTTGATGACCAAAAGAAAATTCATTATCTACGTCAAGTTATTCAAGTTCGGATCGTAGGTATGCTAAGGTTATTCTTTTTTTTGGCATGATTCTTTACAATTTGAAATCTTCGTGCCTAGCGTGCTATCAAAGAGTCCATTGTTTGATGTCTCTAAATCATTGTTAGTATTATTGTTGTTAGAAATTCATATCCAGTGATGTCGGCTTAGTGTTAAGTTGAAAGTAAGAGGCGGTGTATATATGATTGTGGTTATTAGATTATGGTGCTTGTCAGGTTAATTGTGGTATTGTGCTTGTGATGTGGAGGTGGTACGGTAGTTCTTGGGTACTTGGGGCTGTCTTAAAAACTTGTATTATATTGTGTGTTGCATATTTCATTATTTTTTATTGTATTTTATGATTGTGATTGCCTATAGGACTCACAAAAATCTGTAAGGCGTGAGACTTATTCGCATGGTTGAGCCCGTGGCTCTGTGAGGACCTATAAGGCGTGAGACCTTTTCGCATGGTCGAGCCCATGGTATTATAAGTACTTGTAAGGCGTGAGTATTTTTTCGCATGGCCTCCCTTGTGTATTGCTCTCCCGTAAGGCATGAGTTTATTCTGCAGGTTGAGCCTATGCTCTCCCATAAGGTGTGAGTTTGTTCCGCAGGTTGAGCCTTTGTATTGTGTTATTCATATCGTGTTGCATTCATATGTTATGATTGTTCTGGTTAGATGTATCTTGAGTTTCAGAGGTGATATGTGGTTGAGGTTGTAACTGTTGTGGGGCCTGGAGTAGGGGAAGGTAAGGTAGTGTTGGGCTGATGCAGTGTCTGTGCAGATTGTGACTGGAATATTGGTATTGTTCCTATTTTGACTTTCTTCATATTGTCGTTTTAGTTTTGGATTATGTTGTTTCTGTTATTCTGTTGCCTTACATATTCAGTACGTTCCTTCATACTGACGTCCCTATTTCTTGGGGGGGCTACTTTCATGCTTGTAGGTTATCAGGTAGACAGTGGTCCTCGTTGCGTGTGGTTGAGTTCAGCTGATGGTTAGTATGCTCCATTCTTTTCGGAGTTGTGAGTCTAGAGTATTCCTTGGTTTTGTATTGGTAATGGGTATGTCGCAGCTCTGTCCTAACTCGTGATTAGCAGTTTTTCATCTTAGAGGCTTGTAGACATCTGTTGTGGGTCTGGTAGTCGATCGCGGCTTGGTCGGCCTTGTATTAGACTTTTATTATATTTGAGTTTGCTTATTGTTGCATTTTATTTTCTTTTGTCTTGGCCTTAACAGTCCGCCAATGTCGTTTGGTTCGATTTCTATTGGTTCGCTCGATCAAGTCTGGCACCTGGTGCTAGTCGCGCCTACCCAGATTTGGGGCGTGACAGTTGTAGCCTGTAGGACTATATAAAAACTACTTATATGCATCAATTAAATGAGAAGAAAAAAATATAAAGAGTTGTATTTTTACACTCAATATTGTTCTATAATATTCTTCAATAGTAACATCATATCTTTAATAGTAACATCATATCTTCAAAAAGGTACATTTCAACCTCGAATCACTTTTTTTTTCAAAATATATTTTTTATGGTCATTGTGTCATACGTTCTAATCCTCAATGGTTTATTGAGTATGATAGGTTGAAGTGTAATGTAACAAAATGTGCTATTTTTTAATATAATATCATCATTATATGCTCTATTATTTACTTCTTTAAGGCTACACCGCTTATGAAAAATCCTGCGTACAGCACTACATGTTATATTATTGGGTCAGACTATGATACCTACCAGTACATAGTATGTTGTACTGATACTACCCTTTGCTTTTCTTCTGTTGAGTGCAAACCATGTTCTAAAGGCTGAGACGCGACCTCAGCTAGAGTAGAGAGACCGACTACAGATCCACGGGTGAGCACTACTTCTCAGGCTATCATGGATCCTCCATGAGTTGTTGTCCTTCTTTCGGACAATGGAATACTCTTATCTTATTGCTTTTAGTGGTTATCGGATTCTTAGACTATTTTGGTTTAGAGTTCCGGACGATAACTTTCAGTTTTTAGGGATATGTTTAGTTGACTATTTTCCGCACATTCTTTTATTATTATATAAATATTGATTCATTTATGACTTAAGTGGAATGTTTATCTATATTCTTTTGAAATGGTTAAGTTCAAGAGTTGGGTTTGGGTTGTTTGGTTCTCCCACCAGAGGGTTAGTGAGGGGGCCAATCACAGCTCATCTGGGTTTTGACAAAGTTGGTATCAGAACCCCGGGTTTGTTGATCTCGTCGTACCAGAATGAGTCAAGTAGAGTCTTGCAGAATAGTACAAAAATGTTTGTACTTCTCTGCAGGAGGCTATAAGACTTTAGGAAATCTCCACTTTAGGAAATCTCCACTTCTTTTATTCCTCGTGCTATAACTTGATTTCAATTAGTATCTGGCGATCCAAATTAGTATCTAACCTTTTTGCTTTTTTTCTCGCAGATGGTGAGGATATGTTCGTCTGAATATAAAGCAATAGATCTTGAGCCAGTTATTGAGTCTGCGGTTCATTGTAGGGACAAAGTTTGAGGTAGAGGCAGAGGCAGGAGAGGAGGTGCGCCCATTAGGGGTGAAGCTCGAGCTACAGCCCTAGCTCGTGAAAGGTCAGCATCTTCTTCTCTGCAAAGAATATTCCTAAGGTGGTAGTAGAGGAAGAGGTTTGATTTGAGCATAATAAGGTGATAGATACAGTCAGGGGATAGGCCCGCACCTAGTTCAGAGAGGTGTAGTACTGGTCCCATTGTCATCTGAGGTAATCCAGTAGGGTCTGAGCTTTCTTAGTGGATTAGCAGGGGATGCATCTACTCCTATGGTTCCTATTTTCTATCAGTTGGTGTCCTAGTATGCTGCAGCTGTGGCACCATAGTTAAACGTTGCTTGTGAGAAATGAATTTTTCTGCGACCAGTGATAGGCCTTGTGATGACAAGTGGTGAATATAAGCTTATTTGCAAGCTTGTAAAATTGAGGCCTCCTGTGTTTCATGGATTGGAATCTGAGGATGCCTATGAGTTCATCATAGACTGTCACGAGAGGCTGCATAGGATGGGCATTGTGAAGAGGCATGGTGTAGATTTTGTGTGATTTCAGTTTCAAAGGGATTCCAAGATGTGGTGGAGGGTATTCGTGGAGTGCAGTCCTACTGGAGCACTTTCTGTGACTTGGAGTCACTTCTATCAGGTCTTCTAGAGAGGTATATTCACCGAACCTTGAGGGACAGGAAGAAAGATGAGTTTGCAAATATTGAGCAAGGTAATTCTTCTGTGGTTGCTTATGAGACCTATTTCTATGCCTTAGCTCGTTATTCATCTCAGCTGATTAATACAGAGGAAGAGCAAATTCGCCGCTTTATGAAAGGTCTGAATACAAGTTTTTAAATTGCTTCTTTATAAGTAGCATCTTCGGGTAAGTCATTACAGGAAATTAAATTCGTAAATAATATTGAGAGGGTAAATCAAGAGAGTAAGAAAAGGATGGCTTAAAAGAATCCTCGATTTGGAGGTAATTATAGTTGTTAGTTTTCAAAGGGTTAGGGTTCGTGGGGATACCCTGCATGCCCTATTCATTCATCAGCACCAGTTTCTGCTGGGGGTCCATCAATGACCAGTCAGCCTATATCAAACTTTCGTGGGTATATTGCTCGGTCAGCTTTAGAACAATAACCTAATTTTGACTGCACCTGCTTTGAGTGTGGTGAGGTTTGTCACTTGAGGAAGAACTATCCTCAGCTTCGACAGGAATCTCACCAACAGGCTCCTAGAACTTTTATTCTAGGTGGTAGAGGTATTGGTTATGATAAAGATTGTTCGCAGGGTGGGTGGGTGGTCACACTATAGGTAGGGGTGGTGCCCAGCCAACCAGGGTGGTGATAGAGAAGGTAATCAGCCCAATAAGGGCGGTGCATAGGCAAGAGAAAAGAATCACTTTTATGCTTTCTCGGGTAGGCCAGAGGTAGAGGCTTCAGACGTAGTGATCAAAGATACTATTCTTGTCTGTGATCATATGTCTTCAGTTTTGTTTGACCCTGGGTCTACCTTTTCTTATGTGTCGACTGGTTTTGTTGAGAGTTTTGATATATTGTGTGAATCCCTTGACTTTCCAGTGATTGTATCTTCTCCAGTAGGGGATTTTATGGTGGTGGATAGGGTCTTCCGGGCTTGTCCTATCATATTCGTAAGGTGAGAGACCTTAGCTAACTTAGTTATTACTGACATGGTAGACTTTGATGTCATCTTGGGAATGAGTTGGTTGTCTCTGAATCATGTTATTTTGGACTGTCAGGCTAAGACAGTGGCTATGGCTATGCCTGGGTTGGATAGATTAGAGTTGGAGGGTAACTATAGTTCGGCTCCAATGAAATTTGTGTCCTTTCTTCGTGCTCAAAGTCTTATATGGAGGGGATGTTTAGCCTTTATAGCTCATCTTTGGGACTCCAGTTCAGAGGTCCCATCTATTGAGTTATTCTAATAGTGTGTGAGTTCCAGAAGGTGTTTCCTGCAGATCTCCCTGGCATGCCATCTGACCGGGATATTGATTTCTGCATTGACTTACAGTCAAACACTCATCCTATATCTATTTTTCCCTATAGGATGGCACCGTCTAAATTGAGAGAGCTTAAGGTTCAGTTGCAAGAGCTATTGAGTATGGGTTTCATCCATCTGATTGCCTTCTTGTGGGGTGATCTAGTGCTTTTGTTAAAAAGAAAGATGGCAGTCTGCGCATGTGTATAGATTATAGACAGCTGAATAAGGTTACTATCCGTAACAAGTACCCTATCCCTCACATTGATGACATATTCGATCAATTACAATGGGCTTCAGTGTTCTCTAAGATTGACTTAAGGTCTGGTTACCATCAGCTAAAAATCTAAACTTCAGATATTCCTAAGACTACATTTTGCACCCGATACGGGCACTATGAGTTTCTGGTGATGTTGTTCGAGTTGACCAATGCCCCAGCTGCTTTCATGGGCTTGACGAATGATGTATTCAAGCCCTATCTTGACTTCTTTGTTATAGTCTTCATTGATGATATTTTGGTGTACTCTAAGGATGATAAGGAGCATAAGGATCATCTTAGAATTGTGGTGGGACTGCTGAAAGAGAAGGAATTTTATTCACAGTTTTCAAAGTGTGAGTTGTAGTTATCTTCCGTGTCCTTCTTGGGACATGTGGTTTCGAAAAATAGGGTGATGGTAGACCTACAAAAAATAGAAGCAGTTAAGAATTAGGCTAGACCTACTTCGGTGATAAAATTCTGAAGTTTTATGGGATTGGCTAGCTACTACCACAAGTTCGTTAAGGATTTTGAATCCATAACAATAACTATAGGGGTTTTAAGTTGTTGAGTCACACTATGAAGGTTTGGGAAAGGGTGGTGGAGTTGAGATTAAGGAGGATCGTGACTATTTCGGAGAATCAGTTCAGATTCATGCCAGGATGCTCAACTATTAAAGCTATTCATCTTGTGAGAAAACTGGTGGAGCAGTATAGAGAGAGGAAGAAAGATTTGCACATGGTGTTCATTGACCTAGAAAAGGCTTACAACAAAGTTCCCATAGAGGTTCTATGGAGGTGTTTGGAGGCTAGAGATGACCTGGTGGCGTACATTAGCCCTTTTTCTCGTGTCAAAACTATGGGAGGAGACTCAGAGCAATTTCTCGTGTTGATGGGGTTGCACCAGAGATCGTCCCTTAGCCCTTTATTATTTGCCATGGTGATGGGTGGTTTGATGCGGCAAATTCAAGGTGAGGTGCCATGGTGTATGTTATTTGCAGATGACGTAGTTTTGATTGACGAGACTCATGAAGGAGTTAAAGCTGAGTTGGAGGTTTGGAGAAACACCCTGAAGTCCAAAGGGTTTAGGTTGAGCAGAACCAAGACTGAATACTTAGAGTGCAAGTTCAGTGAGGCGACACCTAAGACGGACGTAGTAGTGAGGCTTGATTCTCAGGTCATCCAGAAGAGAGGTAGCTTCAAGTATCTTGGGTCTATTATCCATGGGAATGGTGAGATCAACGAGGATGTTACCCACCGTATTGGTGCAGGATGGATGAAAAGGCGGCTTGCATCTGGAGTCTTGTGCGATAAGAAGGTACCCCCTAAACTGAAGGGTAAGTTCTATAAAGTGGCGGTTAGACTGGCTATATTGTATGGGGTGGAGTGTTGGCCTGTCAAGAACTCTCACATACAGAAACTGAAGGTGGCTAAAATGAGGATGTTGCACTGGATGTGTGAGTTTACTAGGAGAGATAAAGTTAGGATTGAGGTTATTTGAGACAAGGTGGGGGTCTCTTTGGTGGAAGATAAGATGCGAGAAATGAGACTGAGACGGTTAGGCCATGTGATGAGGAGGGGCACAGAGGCCCCTATGCATAGGTGTGAGAGGTTAGCTCTAGATGGATTCAGATGAGGTAGAGGTAGACCGAAGAAGTATTGGGGGGGAGGTGATTACGCGTGACATGACGCAGTTACAGCTTAGTGAGGACATGACCTTAGATAGGAAGGTGTGGAGAACGTGGATTAGGGTAGAAAGTTAGTAGGTAGGGGTACGTCCTTGCTGGTAGGTAGGTGTGCTACGTGTGTAGTATCTGGTTCTTGGGGTTTTGGTTAGGTTTGGTGTTCCGGTAGATGGATTGTAGTATTATTTGTGGTAGTCTTATTTCTGTTACTTATCTGTTGTTTTACTACCTATTATTTCTTGTTCTTATATTATTTCCCTTTTCTAGACTTCTTTTATTTTGAGCTGAGGGTCTATCAGAAACAGCATCTCTACCTCAATTCTGAAGTAGTAATATGGACTGCGTACACTCTACCCTCCCCAGGCCCCACTTTGTGGGAATACACTGGGTATGTTGTTGTTGTTGTTGTTTGCTACTCACCTGACTCTCCTAACCCAGAAAGATATACCATTTTTTTGGTTAAAGGAGTGTGAGGAGATCTTCCAAAAGATCAAGACTTTATTGACCACGACTCCCATCCTTGCCTTGTTGGTTGAAGGTAAAGACTTTATTGTTTATTGTGATACCTCACGGTCTGGTTTAGGTGTTGTGTTGATGCAGGAATGGGATATCATTTCTTATGCTTTGAGACAACTCAAAGTGCATTAGAAGGAATTACCCTACTCATGACTTAATTTGCCCTCAAGATTTGGAGGCACTATTTGTATGGAGCTTAATGTGAAGTGCTCACGAACCAACATAACTTGCAGCATGTCTTCACTCAGAAAGACTTGAACTTGAGGCACCGGAGGTGGATAGAACTTTTCAAAGATTATGATATCACTATCTTGTACCATCCGGGTAATGCTAATATGGTGGCTGATGCGCTGAGCAGGAAGACTGAAAGCATGGGTAGCTTGGCTTACCTGAACGTTGCTAGGATTTGGCTAGGGATATTCAGGCTCTAGCTAACAGCTTTATAAGGTTGGAAGTTTCTGAAAGAGGTGGCTTACTAGCATGTGTAGAGGCGAGGTCCTCTTTCCTCGAGCAAATCAAAGGCAAGAAGTTTGATGATGAAAAATTGAGCAGGATCGTGACTAGGTATTGCAAAATAAGGCCAAGGAGGCCATCAATGATTATGAAGGTGTCTTAAGGATCAAAGGGTTTGTGTACCCTGTGTTTAGGAGTTGATTCCCGCTATTTTGGCAGAGGCTCACAGTTTAAAGTATTCCATACATTCGGGTGTGACCAAGATGTACCGAGACCTAAAACAACATTACTGATGGGCAGAATGAAGAAGGATCTAGTGGACTTTATGGCTAAGTGCCAAAATTATCAGCAAGTAAAATATGAGCATCATCAACCTGGCGTTACACTTTAGAGAATTCTCATTCATGAGTGGAAAGAGAAATGAATAGCCATGGATTTCGTGGTTGTCCTTCCCAAGACTTTGGGTAAGTACGATTTGATTTGGGTCATTGTTGACAGGTTGACAAAATCTACACACTTTATCCCTGTGAAGGTGACTTATAATGTAGCCAAGCTAGCCACGATCTATCTGAATGAGATTGTTCAATTACATGGGGTGCCTATCTCCATTATTTCTGATTGGGGCAACCAATTCACCTCTAATTTCTAGCAGAAGTTGCACGAAGAGTTAGGGATAAGATGGGACATGAGTACAACCTTTCACCCTCAGACTGACGGGCAGTTTGAGCATATGATTCAGGTGTTAGAGGACATGATTCGTGCATATGTGATGGACTTTGGGGGTCATTAGGATTAGTATCTAGCTCTGGCAGAGTTTTCTTACAATAATTGTTACCACTCCAGCATAGATATGGACTCATTTGAAGCTTTGTACGGGAGGATGTGTAGATCTCCCATTGGTTGGTTTGATTCATCTGAGGTGAATATTTTGGGTACAGACTTGGTAAGGGACTCCATGGAAAGGGTGAAGTTTATCCAAGGGAAACTTTTAGCGGTTCAAAGCTGGCAGAAAAAGTATGCAGACAGAAAGGTTAGAGACATGCACTTTGCGGAAGGTGAGTAAGTTTTGCTCAAAGTCTCACCCATGAAGGGTGTATGTATTTTGTAAAGCGAGGCAAGCTAAGTCTGAAATATTGGACCCTTTGAGATTCTTCAAAAGGTGGGCCCAATGGCTTATTGATTGGCTTTACCACCTAGTCTGTCAAGGGTTCATCTGGTATTCCATGTGTCGATGCTTAAGAAATACCACGGAGATGGTAATTACATCATTCGCTAGGATTCAACCCTGTTGGATGAGAACTTCTCTTATGAAAAAGAGTTTGTTACTATTCTTTATCGAGATATTTGAAAGTTCAGAACCAAGTAAATTGCATTTGTAAAGGTCCAATGGAAGAACCATCCTGTTGAGGAGGCCACTAGGGGAACTGAGATAGACATACAGAACAAGTATCCTCACTTGTTCACCAATTCAGGCAATCTTTGGTTCCCTCCTATTTTCTTATCGATTTTCATTCAGGGATGAATAATTGTTTAATTGGTATCTAGTGTAATAATATATTCCGTCGTTACTCTAAATTAAGGTATAAGTACCCGGCTAGAAAAGTTCCTAGGTGAGAATTGAAAATCTCATGCTAGGGTGAGCTCAAACTAAAATATAGTTTTGTGTGCCTTAGAGGTGATTTGTATTTCATGAGATGTCATGTGGTAGTTTGGTGTCTATTTTGGATAGCCAACTATTGTAGGATCCTGTAGGAAGTTTTGAGATGAGAATCAGAGTCATAGAACTCCATAAATGATAGTTGCAGCATCGGGAATAATTTGTGGTGTCTATGAAATAATATTTGTACAATAATGGTGGATTCACAAGGTAGAAGATGAGAAAATAGAAAGTACTCTCTATCTTCCTTGGGAACCTCTCTCTATGGAAAAACTATTCAAAACTATTCAGAACTACCGAGTACAATGTCCAAATTGGATTTTAGAAGGTTCCCAAATCATCACATAAAAATTAACAAAAATGCCCTTTCAGAGACGTGCAATGCGATGTGCAGCATGATGTGAGATCACACCATGCATTGTGTGCATTACACGACTCTATTCCAGCAGACCAGTGACTTGTTTTGATTTCGAGTGTCATGCGAAGGGAGGTACGAACCGCACCAGCCATTGTGCATGTCGCATGGCGGCTGCACTCTTGGCAGATTTTTCTTCTCTTTTGATCACCTTCACACTTCAACTCCTTTTGCTCTCTTTTGGGTCCATATCCTTGTTTTCTACTTGTGACCATGAGTACCTGCATTTGCATCAATAAAGGCAATAAGTACCTCTAAATCTTATTAAAGCATAGTAATAATTCTTGAATAAAGGCTCAATAAGTTGGTAGAGTACCAACTTATCACTAACCCTCAGCAATTCCCAGGCACTCTTCACTTTAAACTCTCTAATGCTTGTCAAAAACCACCATGGTTTGTCCACTTGATCAGTTTGGACAAAATAATCCATGTGTTGTCTGACATGATCAACAATGTTGTTGGGCAGAAGATCCTGCATTTTGTGATAGTTCCATTTCCCTTAATTCATGATCTCTTCAATATCTTCAACAGCTGGGATAATATGACCTTCGTCTTATGACATTTTATACAAGGTTCCCAGTTTAGACCATTTATCATACCAAATACTAGATTAACCCCCTCTAGGTTCCCACCAAATCTGATATTCCAGTGAATCTCTATTCTCTAACATCATTTTCCAAACCTATGATCCACATTTCCATTGGACTACTATAGAAATATGTTTTTTGCAGTATTTATTTCACATGTAGTTAGTCCATAATGACCTCTCCATTATGAATTTCCACCACAACTTAGCCTGCATTACTTTTGATATATCAAACATAGATTTGAAGCCTAAACCTCCCTAATCTTTAGGTAAACACATTATTTCCCAAGCTACCCAGTGTTCCTTCTCCCCTCCTCTTTAGTATTCCAAAAGAATTTACCAAATATCTTATGCAGTTCTTTAAGGACATATTTTAGGAGGTACTATTGTTGATAAGATATGAATAGGTATAGTGATTAATACAACTTTATCTCTATAGGAGAGCATCTTTCCCTTCCAGGCCTGAAGCTTGTCTTTTACTCTTTTAATCAAATATGAGTAGTATACTTTTCTTTTCCTAGCAAGGGTGATTGGGCAACCCAAATATGTAAAAAGGAATTGTCCCTTAGTCATTCCAGACTGTTGCTCCACCATTCTTTTGAGTTTATTAGCCGTTTTTGGAAATATGTAATAGGCACTTTTGGTCTTTGTTGATCAGCTATCCAGATTGAGTCTCATAATCCTAGAGTGTTTTCATAATCATTCTTAGAGACTCCCATTGAACAAATGCAAAAATAATAGTATCATCAACATAAGCTAGATAATTCAAATTTGCAGACCACTTAGGCATCACATATCCCACATACAAGCCTTCATCAAATAAAGAATTAAGGGCTCTTAATAGTACTTCTGCCCCTAGGATAAATAAAACAGGGGATAAAGGATCCCCTTGCTTGACACCCCTGATGGAATGGAAGAACTCATGAGCCTTCCCATTAATTAGTACAGAGTATCAATTGTTAATAATGAGTCTCCACACCATGTCTGCAAATTCATTTGAGAATCCCATCTTTCTTAGCACTTTCATGAGGAAAAAGTAGGAACCCTATCATATGCCTTTGTCATGTCAAGTTTGATCACAACATTGGCTGGTTTACCCCTGAGTCTAATATCAGTTACTATCTCCTATGTTAATAGGACATTTTCAATAATATTCCTTGCCTTCACAAATCCTGATTTGGTTGAAATCAACTTAGGGAGAATTGATTCTAACATGTCATGATGAACCACTTTATAAATCACCTTGTTAATGAAATTATTCAAACTAATTGGTCTCAAATTAGAGTAAGATTTTTCTCATTCTTTTTAGAGAGCATAACCAAATTAGTGAGAGTGATTGATTTGGGTAATGTGTCTCCTGCAAAAATGGCCTCCACTGTTCTTTGATGTCCTTGCCAACAATATTCCAACATACTAGATAAAACTTCCCTGTTATTCTATCAGGACCACTTGCACTATCACCACTCATTGAAAACAACACTTTTAAATTCCTCCAACGTAGGGCTACAACATAAAGCATTATTGTCTTCTATTGTTAAGATCTTAGGGATGTGCCTTAATAGAGAGAAATCAGTGGCATCCCTCTCTTGTGTAAACTATTTACTGTAGAACTTAATAACTTCAAAAGCAATATGAGAAGATTCTTCAACCCATTCACCATTATCATTATAAATTCTTCTTAGGTGTAGTCTTTTTCTTCTCTCTTTATCCAAGCTATAAAGAACTTAGTATTCTTGTCCCCTTCTTTGAACAAGTCATAATCAACTTTTTGCTTCTAGAATTCTTCTTCAAAAAGAAGATACTTCTTAAACTCTGCCTGGGCTTTTTGTAAGATCATTCTATTCTCTAGGGATGGATTTTCTACAAGTAGTTGTTCTTCCACTTTAACTATGTCTTCCCTGATAGTTAGTTGCTTGAATATATCACCAAAAGTCTCTTTTCTCCAACTTGTCAAGGCAGTTTTCACATTCCTCAGCTTTTCTTTGAACTCAAAGAAATCATTAGATGTATAAGCAGCATGCCATTTTCCGATACAACATATTTAAATTCTTTTCAAAAATTGAGAAATTTAAATGGTCTATTGAATTGAGTAGGCATATCTTTACAAGTGAGGAGCAATGGTGCGTGGTCTGATCCTGTCCTAAACATATGTTCTATCTCCATGAAACTGAACCATGAGTGCATTTTCTCATTCACCAGGATCCTATCCAATCTCTCAAAAATACAATCACTTTTGGCTCTCCCATTCCACTATGTGAAAGGGTTTCCCTCTAAAATTGATTCATGTTAGATCACAAGATCCAATCCATTTTGCAAAGTTCTCAGCATCCTCTGTTAGGACAGGGAGACCCCCTATCTTATCTACTTAGTTTAGAACCACATTAAAATCTCCTCCTATTTGCCATGGTGCACTCGTATCATTTGATAGTTTATACAGATATTCCCATAGTGATAGTCTCAATACTGGTTCATACTTTACATACACTACTTAGCATAGAAGTTCTTGTCTATGTTTTGTAATTGTAGATTCAATATGACTTGTTGTGAAGTATCCATGATGACTTCCACATCTACATCATTGTTAACAAACACCCAAATCATGCCATTGCAGTTAGCTTTTGCAAATGACATTCCCAGCCTCTTCTTATATTTGTTGATATGTCTTGAACTTTGAAAAGGCTCCAAAAGAGCAATGAAAACAAACTTATGATGTTTGTTAAGCATTTGGACTCTTTGAAAAGCCTTCTGAGTTTTCATTGACATGATATTCCAAATAAAGAATTTCATGATTATTAGATGATAGTTTTGCTTAACCCTCTCTTTGGTACCACTCTGGTGGGTTTGACTTCCCCATTTTGGTTCTTTTTTCTTTCTTTTTTATTTTGATTATTTTGGGAGATAAATCATCTTTTGTAGCCTGATCAAAAATTGCCTCTCTGTTGTCTTCCTCTGTGTTGTAGTGCACTTTATTGCTTATCAAAACTTTACTAGGTTACACATTCTTCTTTCCTTAGTGTGATATAATCTCATGTAAAACCTTTTTTAGAGATTGTGTCATGATTGTTGTAAGCTGGGTCTTATCTATTTGCACCACCACGTGGACTTCCACCTCATCTAGATTTCCCTTCACTTTCATGTTTTCATTTTGCTTCTTTATTTATGGCTGTGGATTTAAAATTCTGCATTCCATCTTGTTATGGCCTGGTAATTTATATTTCACGCAATACTTTGGGATGTAATCATATATGATATGGACTGTCTCTGACCTTATTTCTCCTATTTGTTCATTTTTAATATCCATGAATACAAACTTTGGTAAGTCTACAAGTAAGTGAACCATGACCTTAATCCTGGCACAACTTGGCCTGGTTTTGTTGATGGTAGCCAGGTCAAGTTGCAAAAAGTTTCCCACTCCCGATGCTAGGGAGAACAAGGACTCTTTTTCAATGTATATAGACAATAGATTTTAAAAATAGATCCATGCCATCGATTTTGTGGTTTTCTCATCTGTCTTGAATTTTGTATCATAGATTAGGGTTCTCATTAGATATGAGTACCCTTCATTGCAAGTTACATACATAGCTCAATTTGATACTATAACGACCTATTCCTTTATTATGGGTAAATCATTCTTGCAAAGTTTTGGGTTAGAAAATTTTTGGGTTTGGGAGTTAGAAATTTTGACTAGGCTAGTCTCGGATGGATTCTAAGCGAGGTATGGTCTAGGGCAATCCGGAAAAGTATTGGGTAAAATATCTAATGTAGATCTAGTTTTTCCATTAGCTAAGACATTAAAGAGTCTGGAGGATTTTTTGAAAGTGAATTCGGGTAAGTAGAACTCTCGATATCAAAGTTGACATGAAAGGGTTGGTTCAGAACGTCAAGATTAGAAGTGTGTTATAAAATGAGCACTTTTGAGAGATTTCCTGAGGTTATGTTCTGTGTCGGTTGACACTGCGCTACAACAATGATAGCTATAGCAGAGAAATTCTCGCTATAGCAAAAGTCAAAGATAATCAGCACCGCCATAACGATCGGGTCCGCTATGGCGGTGCTGCTATAGTGGTGTACGGACCACTATAATGGAATAAGTCGCAGTTAATGCAAAAACTTCCCCAAAAATATTCAGCAATTCTCAAGAACATATTGGGGAAGGTCAGAGGCGAATTGGGAGACTCCAACTCAGTTTTTCACCGAAAATCATCGCTAAGGTAAGGATTTTACTCCCCTACTTGAGTACTTCGATTCCTGGGTATTAGAATCGATAATTTCAGGCTTGGGAAAATATTTGAATATACCTAAGAGGGTAGAATCTGGTATTATGGGGATTCTAGGGCGTAGAGGTTCTTGGGTCTTATGTATTGTTGTTCAATTATGATCTATTCACCATAATTCGCTAAATATAACCGTAAAAATGGTAGTTTTAGGTGAATTAATGGTGGGAAAGCCCTAGGGTGGGTAGAATAATCATGGTTTGGCCTGAGAATTAGGATTTGAGTATAATCTAAGTATTATTAGGCCATTGTACTGATTGTAGTATATTTTATAATCATTTTTAGACTAAGAACAAGTGAAAGCTTTGAAAAATGGGAAGGTTTCGGTCCAATAGAACTTTCAGGCTATTCGAGGTAGGTGATAATTATTGTTTTTTCAAATGCAATATGTGTTCATATAACTGTCGCTTAGTATTGTATGTGCATTGCATGCTTAGGGAATGGAATTATGAATGTGTAAGTATATGGGTGTCAAATATGTGAATTGAACTTGGTTTGGTTGCTTGTTGGTTTACAGGTGTGATTTTGTTCATTAATTATTGACTTGTTGGATTGTGTGTGGCATTCGGTTGGCTCGGGTACCATACTTGGTATGGGATACATATTGGTTGGCTCAAGTACCACGCCTGGTACGGAATACTTATCGATTGACTTGGGTACCATGCCTGGTATATGTTTTATAATGGTTGGCTCGGGTACCATGTCTGGTACGGGTTTAATTATACTTGTTGATTGTATTTTATCGATGGTTCCATGAGTAGATCAGATTGATTGTTAAAATTATGATTATTGCATATTGATCTATGAGAGGCCGGGTAGTTATACTTAAATGTAGGGTTGGTCCTTGTGTAGATCGGGAATTGCATGTTAAATACTTAGGTGTTGTTTTAGGGATCCTTGATTAGTCTGGGTTACTTAAAAGGGTATATGCTTATTGTCATTGTTTATTGTTGCGGTGATTGTTGAACCTGTTTCATGTGGTTGTTAAGTTAGAAGAAAGACTAAGAGCTTGGGGTTATATTGTTGGCTTGTTATTACATATTTGTACTACTTTACTCAGCTTTGGTTTATTGGAGTTGGCCGATGATCCTACCAGTACATTGTAGTTGTGTACTGATTCTGCAATTGCTTTCCTTTTTGGGAGTACATGACATATTCCGGCGGCTGCTACGCCACCTCAGTTGTAGTCCCGACGTTTTTAGATTTCAAGGGTGAGCTGCTTCTTCCGGGTTACCATGGTTTCATCTGGCACACTTCTATTCCATTATTTCGGACTCAGATTCCTTGTTTTTAGGGTTGCATCCCCGTTCTCTACACATTAGTAGATGTTTTGGTACATGACTTTCAAATTTTAGGGGTAGTTTTCTGCAGGATCTTGTTATTAGTAATATTTTGGCTATGAATGCTACTTTAAAGTAATGCAATTGGTTTTGAGTTGTTAGTCTCACTAAGTGTTGATTTAGTTATTGGTTTTCTCATCCGGAGGTTATGGGTGGGTGCCACTCGCGGCGATTTGGGTCGTGACAGATACCATATTGATAAAATCCACCATTAGAGATAGCCGTGTCAATATGTGACGATTGTGAAATAAACCAATCGTGCTTAAACCCAAGCGACTTTATTAAAGCAGACGTTTGCTCATCATCTGCTTCTTTAGTCAAAAGCTTCTTCCCCCTTTAATTCCACGTTGAGATGGTATAATCTTCCTCAGTGTCTCCATATCTGGCCACCCATAGGAAAATTTGCCTATCATTGCATATTGAAGATTTTGACTAATATTCATGCGTTCCACCTCCGCCTCCGTCCATCTAATTCTTGGAATGCCATCAATTTTATGTACTGTCTTCAAAGAAATTGGTTCTCTAGTTTCAATTGTTTCCTTGGGCTTAATAGTATCAGCGTACAACAGTGTCTGCTATTTTTGGGTCGCAATTTGGTGATTTTCCTTCTCATTCAGAGGAGGAAACTCTGAATTGGAGTGTAATTATGGACTCGCCACCAGTGGTGGCTGCCCGTCCGTCGCCTCAGTCATTCAACAACTAGGTTTTGAGGTCATAGAGAGGAGAGAGAAGAGAGTATTCCAACTACTGTCTTATATAGTTATTAATATTAGGGTGTGTTCGCTATGAAGGAAAATATTTTTCATAGAGGAGAACACATGATTTTTTTTACTTATTTTCTTGTGTTTAGTATGCAAGTAAAAAATATTATTCTAAAATTATTTATACATATCTAATACAAAATAAAGACAATGGATAGAAGTAGGGTGGCGAGTGTGAGAGGAAGGGTAGGGGGTGAGGGTGGTTGGGGGTGGGGGTAAAAAAAATTAAAACAATTTTTTTAAAAAGAAAATTGGGGTTGGGTGGGTGGGGTAAAAAAATATTTTTTTAGAAAAAAGTTTACTTTTATTAAAAAAATATTATGGGGGGTGGGGTGGGGTGGGTGGTGGTGGAGTGGGTGGGTGGGTAAGGGATTGTGTTTTTATTCTGCTAAACTGAAAAGCGATGCTAGAAAAAGTATGAATAAGATGAAATATTTGCATTTGATTTATATTATATGGGGGCAGGTGGGGGTTGGATGGGGTGGTGCTGGTGAGGATGGGGGCTAGGTAGGGGGTGTGTGGGATTGAGGGTTGGGATAAAGTGATTGTGAGAGTGGAAGGAGATAATGTCACTTTTTTTTCTATTTTTATCATGAAAGTCATTTTCCTTATTTTCAAGAAGTTTATTTTTCTGAAGAATTTTTTTTTTCAAAAAATTTGACCAAAAAACATGAAAAAACAACACACCCATAGCTTTGTTAACTTTGGGCGGTGCACAGTACAGACTATTCCTACTACTATATTTACAAGTGAAATGTGAAAGATGCATTTAGTGCAATTCCACTATACAATTCTAATTTTAATATTAATTTTATATTGTGATTTTATCAACATCTACTATGTTGTTATTTTCGCATTGTTCTTTCAATTGCAATAATACAAAGGGCTTGTTTGAAAAGTCATCTGATAATTGAATTTAAGTGTAATTGATGTAATTATACAGTTTGACACGTTTAAAAAGACACTTAATAATTGAATTTGAGTATAATTTGTAATTGAGAGGGAGATTTAAGTATAACAAGGTTACCTTTTAATTTCTTTCATTTTTATTTTTATTTTTATTTCTTTTCTTATTTCTATTATTTTAATTTTATTTTTTATTTTTTACTTTTGAATTTTTTTTTATATTATTTATGTTTCATTTCCTTTTCTCCATTTCTCAATCTTTACTTTGTGTGATTCCATGTACTTGCTCTTATTTTTTAATTTCTTATTGGTTTTCTTTATTTTTTCTTTTAGAGTAACTGTGTTATTATCCTAGTTTTTGAAACTGCACCTTCTAATATTAGAAAGGATGAGTCTTAGGGATCGTTTGGTAGGGTGTATAACAATAATGCAGAATATGATGTATTAGTAATGCTTGCATTAGTAATGCTGGTATTAGTTATGCTTGCATTAGTTATGTTGAGATTTTTCTAATGCAAGTGTTTGATTTGGTGTATTAAAAATAACATACATTGCATAATTCTTTTTTAAAAAAATTATTTACAAAAATACCCTCCACAAATATGGTGAAAAGGATGTGAAAAAGGTTTTGAGGGATAATTGTGTCTTTAATCATGCTAATGCATGCATTAGAACCGATTGCATTACTAATACATGAAAATCTATGGTATTAGTAATACATACCTCAATACACAATAGAGTGTATTAGTAATACAAGGATTACTTACACATGAGCTGGAAAAATATATCAAGCAATTACTAGTAATACACAAAGCTAATACATGCATTAATTTCTCTAATACACTCTATCAAATGACTCCTTAGTATATAATATGGTGTTATTAAAGTAGATTTTTGTTGTTGAATGAGGTTATAGACTTATGTTTTTCTTTTCTTTTGAATTGTATTTACTTAAGCTATGTTGAAACTTATTTTATGTTATGTTGGAATTTGACATAAGAGTATTATGTTAATTATTTAGTTTTTCTTTTTTGGACTTTAAATTTAAATTATATTTTCAAATTCAATTTATTTATTTTAGTACTATTGACTTGTTATTTTTACATTGCATGTCGTTCATTTTTTCACTTATAATTGATAGATTATTTTTTTTATCAAATATTTGAATAATGTTATGGAATTATGTTTATAAATAATTTTTTGGTTAAACATCCCATCTATGATGTTCTTATAAAATGTGTTCTTTTAATTTTTATAATTAATTAAATTAAAATATTAGAGTCAATATGTATCTAAATACCTAATTTAATATCATTTAATGAAACATATTTGTTCAATATTAACTTTAAATTATTAATAATTAAAATTTATTTTTAAAGTAATTTAACTGTGTAACTACACTTGTGCAATCAAATAATACATTTATAATTATATTATAATAAATAAATAGGTCATCGTAATTACTAGATTGTTAATTACTACCATAATAATTAGGAAAAAGAGTCAAAATTACCCCTCTACTTTCATTTATTAGCTAAATTTATTCTTTGTTATATTATCGGGCTATTTATACCCTAACCGTCATGAAACTTAACAAATATACTCTGCAATTTAGTGAGCGTTTGGCCATGAAAATAAAAAACTTTTCACTTTATTTGAATTTTTTAGTGGGCGTTTGGCAATAAGAAGTTTTCACTTTTTTTGAAAAATTATTTTAGTTTATTCAAAAAATGGTGTTTGGCCATAAAAATTCCAAATACAACTTGAAGTTGTATTTAGAAAAGTGAAAACGGCTCAATACTTGTTTTCACTATTTTAATTTTTTCTTTTGAAAAATATCCTAAATTTTTTATTTTCATAAAATAACCCAGTTAAATTATATTTCATTTTTAAATCATATTTTATATTTTTTTTAAAAATACATTTAAATTCTAGATAATTGTTGCAAAAACTATGGCCAAACACAAATCTAACTTCAACTCCAACTTTGAAAATTTTAAAAAAGTGAAAATTATTTTGGTTTTCATGGCCAAACGGGATAGAGTTGGAGTTGGAGTTGGAGTTGTGTTTGGTCATACCCTTTTGGAAAGACTTTTTAGAATTTAATGTGTTTAAAATAACTAAAAAGTGAAATAGTAAGATGAAAAAAAGTGAAAATTGTTATAAGGTATTATTATTATAGTGAATGTCTATCTTTATGTTTCTTTGGAGAAAAGTTAGGAACCCTAACTTTGGGACTAAGTCATTTCCCTATAAATAAAGGGGTTTTCCTTCATTGTAATTCATCCTGAAATCTCTAAGAGGAATCCTTCAAGAGAAATAAGAACTTCTCTCCCTCTCTATTATATTCTTCTTATTCCTAATTTAATATTTTATAACACGTTATTAGCACGAGTCTCTAATTTTTTATTTGAGCTTTATTCGAGTTTTAGCCACAATAATACTCTACCGTCCATGAGCTTTTGACGGGCCAATTGTTGCCTCACTAGTATCAAGGAGAATTTTTTTTTTATGACTTTTCTCGGTTATGAGAAAATTGAAATTACTCTCTATCCATATGTACCAAACCAAGGTAAGATTTTATCTTACTTATGTCTTTTGAATTCTTCACGTTTTATAAGTTGATTCTAAATTCAAGCTAAAGACAACAAATTTATATGCGACTCCAATAAAGTTTTAAAAAATAGACCATCAAAAGTAATCATATTTCACGTGCTTTATTGTAATTAAATTTGTTAATCACCGAAAGTGGTAATATTTTTATGAACTTGTGATTACAATTGAACATATGTTAGAGAAAATTCTCTATAATCATATGTATACTTCGATTTACTTTTGTAGTAGCAATATCTTGAAAGAAGTTTTAAGCTATCATAATTTGATACGCTCAAGACACGATTATATTTCATTTCTGGAAAATGAGAATTTCAATTGTTATAAATATAGATCCATTTGATGAAGTGAATGTGATAATATCTATAAGGCATATAATTATAATCGTGCACTTGGTTGTGACTACATCACAATCCACCTCCGGAAGAGTTAGAATAATTGGAAGATTGAATATCTTCAAAGTTACTCTGGTAACAAAGATGTATGTAAAAAGTTATCCGAGCATGATGAGATCACATGCCACAATAAACTAGAAGTTTATTGATATGAAATTCATATCAGAGTAAACCAGAAGTTTACTAAAGCAAAAGGCACATGTCATGGTAAACTTGAATTTTTCTAGAAGAAACAATTTTATTTATTGGCTTGAACGATTCTGTCATTCGAAGATGTGCATATTGAGTATTAGACATATACTGAAGAGCTAGAAGATACTTCAAGAATTCTCTATATTGTTTGTTCTCATAATAAGTTGATTGGATCAACTAATGTTGGGATTGAATCCCCTAAAATCCGAAAAGTATAAAAGGTGAATATGGGCTCGTTCACCTGTCATGTGATATGATGCATCTATAAAGTGATCACATGTGCATATTGTCAAACTGCGGTTTGATTTATAAAATTGCTTGCTCAATATAAAGTGAGTTAAGAGCATAATTTTCAGATTATGTAATCAAGACAATTCATCTTGATAATGTTGGTTTGACGTTGAATGCCTCTTATAAATAGCTGAGTCATTGCTAATGAGAATAAAGTTTCATATATTGATCTGAAATATAATATATTGTATACAATGGCACTTGTATGCATTCAGACCAACGAATTATGATTTATTTTCCCCCTCAATTGGTTCAAGGTCAGAAATCAAATATTTTCCATCTAGTTATTTTTAATTAATGTGTGGTATATGATTAATGAATATGTCATGGTGCACAAAGATGGATTTCTCAAAGAAGATAGAGGATATATGTTAGCTTTTCTAACATAAGGGGGAGAGAATAAGCATATATGAAATATGTTGTGAATTATCATTAGTATGATCCTCATTCAAAAGATAATTCAAATAAATTACTAGAAGCATTTGTTGACCCAAAATTAATTTCATATTTAGCTGCAAATGCTCCTATTGAATGACCCTGAAGGACAAAGTCTGTGACATGCATGAAGCATGGCGATCAATCGGCTCAAATTACAATAATCCTTGAAATAGAAAAAAGCAAATGATCATAAAATGAGGTAATGTGCTCTTGAAAAGCCTATGACATAACACTTTATGAAACCTCATGAGAGGTTCAAGTACCTGAAAAATATAAAGTGATGAGATCTCAATAAGTTATGCCGCATTGTGAACCAATACAAAATAATATCTCGTTGAAGATATATTTGATACAATACAGCACGCGATATTGTAAAAGATTATGAGGATTTGATATCTACATTTATTTAAGCATGCTAACGTAGAAATATTTATCCAGTGACATGAAAGGATGCATCTTGGTAAGCGTAAAGTTTATTTGACTTGCAGTCTAGACACTAGAAGATGTCATTGTGTCACTTGACAAAATTGAGATGAAAATTCTTATTGGATTCAAAATATTTGAAGCATATACGAGTTTTTAAGAAACTTGTTTATAATCCTCATATAGATTAAATCAGTCAAGGTTGATGTACTAAAATCATCTTAATGAATATTTTATTCGAACTCTTGGAGAGTTTTCAAAAGCAATAGATTATTTGCTGAAATGAAAAACTTGCAGAACTAGATTGGTCATGAAATATCATATCTTGTACAATTGATGCTTGTATACATCTTTCTATAACTATGCGCATGATATAGTTTCATTTCTGTGTAGAGATATTCAAATAAGATTAATTGCAAGTCCTGATATGAATGTGTTTATCCTAACAAATATTGTCAAGATTTTGTTGGTTATGAAGTACAAAATATTTATGTGATATACATAAATTTTGATCTCAAATAAATTATATGTGTTCATATCTGACTTGCAGTATTGGGAGTTTAGACCGTAACCTACCTGTCGTTCGACGACAGCTGCCCAAACAACACGTCTAAGCCCGAATCACTCTGAGGGTTCCCGAATGGTGGTCAAACTATCAAAAATGTAAATAATATGTTAAAACGAGTCTAACGACACCCATATCGCTACAATTGTAGCCAGGTCAAAATCCAGGTCAAAAGTGGGCCTGCGGGGCCCATAACCTAAAACCAAAAATAAAAAGAAGCACGATGACCACCACGAGGCCAAGATGACATGCTCCAAAATTGAACACAATTGTCCAAGAGAAGGGTGTCAAAACAGCTCGCTCAAGTTGAGGTTTAAAGATAGAATTTAAGAATAAAAATCAGAAATTAGGCAAGGATTACTTACAAAGAAGGCGGAATTCAAGCCGAGACGGATAACTTTTCAAGTCCACGAGCATGCACAAGCTAGGAGACAGAATCTACCACAAATTCTAAACTTTTGGAATTTAGCAACAATGGAGGATTTTGAGAAAAACTGAAAGAAAGCATGTTGGGGAAAAAGACTTATCAACAATGATGGAGGAACGACCAAGGCCAGGAAATCTACACCCCAACACCAACAATTGATGAAATGCAGTGCTTGGACGAGTTTTCTGATTATAACAATGGAGAGTTCAGTTTTTGGGGTGAAAAAGATGAAGTGAAAAACTTATATACAACTCAGGGGTCCTTCATCGTGATCGCAAAGGGACCTCTTGTGGTTGCGAGGGCCACGCTGGCTAGACCATCACGATCGCGAAGGCTAGCCACGCGGTCGCAAAGAACACAGTGCCAGGCGCTTTATCGCGGTCGCGAAGGATGAGGCTTGCGATCGCGATTGAGGCTTGATGCCTGCACCTGCAACAGGAAAAGTCTGCAACTTTCCAAAACTTGACGGGGCATTCCGGGCATAATCAGAAGCCGATATTCAAAAACCAATAATGTTAACAGAGTGAAAACGACATTCCTGACTCAACAGAATAGATGAAACTTCTATACGAGGTCGTTTTGGAGAAATATTGACTCAAGTCAACACTAATGAAAAGGAACTCAAAGGCTCGAAATGAGTTTGGCTCACCCAGAACCCGAACCAACCACCTTTCCAACCCAAACTCATCATTCCGAAGCTAATGGAATTGTCGGATTTTGAATCCGACACTTCGATCATCGAAAGCCACCCAAAGTTACACTTTCAACTCCAAATGGCCTGAAAATAGAGAAAACCACACAAAACCTACACCAGAAGTTCTCAGGCATCAACTGAAGGTCCAACTAGACCAAACTCAACGTTACGGAGCTAACAGAACTGTCAGAATTCAATTCCGATCACGTTAGCTAAGAATGTTGACTAAAGTCAACGATATTCAAAGTTGAAGCTCTGAAACAGGAAAAAGGGCAAGACAACCAAATGAACGACTAGGGTAGCAAACTACCGGTCCCAGCAAGCCATAAATGACTTGGGTCCACTACAGGAAAGCTCTAACAGTACAATGAATGCGTAAATGCGAAGATGACGAAGGGTCATCACAACATCCACTACTAAAAAGACTTTCTTCCTCGAAAGTCAAGAAGAAGGGAGTACCTGAAGGCTCGAACAACTATCGATACTGAGCACACAACTCACTCTCGGTCTCCCAAGTAGCCTCCTCGACCGGACGATGCCTCCACTGAACATTCACAACCGGAATCTCCTTAGATATCAATCTCCTGATATCTCTGGCCAGATAAGCTATCGGCTCCTCAACAAATGACAACCTCTCGTCTAACTGAACCAAATACCAATGCAACACATGAGACTCATTTGGCACATACCGGTGCAACATTGAGACATGAAAAATTGGTGAACAGCTGAAAACATCGAAGGCAAAGCTAACATGTAGGCAACACTACCAACCCTCTGTAGAACCTCAAACGGCCCAATAAACCTGGGGCTAAGCTTTCCCCGCCGACCAAATCTCATCACGCTCTTCACGGGCGATACTCGAAGGAAAACCAAGTCACCAACACTGGCAAGCACTCTGCTAGGATCCGACAAGTCAAGCCTAACCAATCGGTTAGCCAAGGATTGGATGTCCAAGGCCAACGGTCGCTCAGAAACTACAAGTGAAGCTAGGCTGCCCATACTCATCGCCTTTCGATTCAAGGCATCCGCTACCACGTTTGCCTTGCCCGGATGGTATAGAATAGTGAAATCGTAGTCCTTTAGTAGCTCAATCTATCTTCTCTGCCTCGAGTTCAGCTCCCGCTGACTCGTAATGTACTGAAGACTACGGTGATTGGTGAATATCTCACAGTGAACTCCATATAAGTAGTGCCTCCAAATCTTAAGTGCGAAGACTACCGCCGCCAAACAATTCATGAGTGGGGTAGTTGCGCTCGTGAGCCTTCAGCTGTCTCAACGCATATGCTATCACTCGACCCTGCTGTATCAACACACAACCAAGACCAACCCCTGAAGCATCACAATACACGGAGAAACTCTGATCCTCAACCGGCAAAGTCAGAACTGGAGCTGAAGTCAATAAGGCCTTAAGCCTCTGAAAGCTATCCTCGCACTGATCCGGCCACTGGAATGGAACATCCTTCCTAGTTAGCATAGTCAAGGGTGCTGCTATGGAAGAAAATCCCTCGACGAACCGTCTGTAGTACCCGGCTAAACCAACAAAGTTGCGAACCTTGGTAGAAGTAGTAGGTCTAGTACAATCACGAACCACAGAAATCTTACCCGGATCAACCCTAATCCCATTCTTAGACACCACGTGCCCTAGGAATGCAACTGACTCGAACCAAAACTCACACTTTGAGAACTTGGCATAAAGCCGATGATCTCTCAAAGTCTGAAGTACAGTCCTCAAATGCTGCTCATGCTCGTCCCTACTCCTCGAGTATATCAGAATGTCATCAATGAAGACTATCACGAACATATCCAAATACGGGATAAGCACCCTATGCATCAAATCCATAAAAGCTGCGGGGGCATCAGTCAACCCAAAAGACATCACCAGGAACTCATAGTGGCTATAACGTGTCTTGAATGCTATCTTAGGGATGTCCTCCGCCCTAATCCTCAACTGATGGTAGCCGGACCTCAAATCAATCTTCGAAAACATGGCTGAACCCTGGAGCTGATCAAATAAGTCATCAATCCTCGGCATCGGATACCTATTCTTCACTGTCACCTTATTCAATTACCGATAGTCAATACACATCCGCATCGACCCAACCTTCTTCTTCACGAAGAGGATAGGAGCACCCCAAGGGGACACACTCGGTCTAATGAATCCCTTAGCTAACAAATCTTGGAACTACTCCTTAAGCTCTCTCAACTCAGCAGGAGCCATACGGTAGGGAGGAATAGAAATGGGCCTGGTGCCTAGCTCTAACTCAATGGCAAAATCAACATCTCTGTTAGGTGGAAGGCCTGGCAGGTTCGTAGGAAACACATCTAGGAAGTCTCTAACCACAAGGACAGACTCAGGAGACGAAGGGTCAGCACTAGCATCTCGGACATATGCTAAATAATCTAAACACCCATGGGAAATAACTTCCTAGCTCAAAGACAAGAGATGATCCCAGACGATGCATCGCTAACAAAATACTGCCACACAACCGGGGATACACCGGGTATGGCTATGGTAACGGTCTTGGCATAATAATCCAAAACCGCATGGTGAGGGGATAACCAGTCCATGCCCAGTATCACATCAAAATCTAACATATCAAGGATCATCAAATCACCCCAAGTCTCCAAATCACCAACAGATATCACACATGATCTCACAATCCGATCCACTACTAAAGAATCTCCTACTAGGGTCGAAACAGAAACAGGAACAAATAATGGCTCACTAGCCAACCCCAAACAAGGCAAAAAGTAGGCAGATACATATGAACAAGTGGATCCAGGATCAAATGAAGCCATAGTAGACTGATGGCATACAGAAACCGTACCTGTAATCACAGCATCCGAGGCCTCTTCCTCCGGTCTCCCAGGGATCGCATAGAACTGACGATGACCTCCACCTGCCCGACCGCCATCCCTACCACCTACTCTGCCAAGCGGAGCACCACCCCTAGCCTGACCACCACCCCCTCTAGCCGGAGGCTGAACTGCTTGTAAAGGCTCGGTCGGCTGCCTTGTACCCTGTTGGGGGCAATCTCTAGCAAAATGACCAATTACACCACAAGTAAAACAAGCCCCTGATGACCTACTCTGTCGGAATGAACCAACAGAACCCTTATGGCCACCACGACCTGATGCCCCAGAAGTTGTACCCCTCAAAGACTGACCGCTATAGCCCTGATGGATGCTCTGACCCTGCTCGAACTGGGTACCATCGGAAGTCTGAAGTGCAGCCTGAACCGGTCGGCTGGAATGACCCTGGTGCTGCTGTGGATGATAACCCCAGCCCCACTGGCCTGAACCTCTACCACCATGCCTGGAACCACTGTAGCCACCCTGATGTCGAGGCCTCTTATCTCCGGCCCCCTGATCATGTCGTTGTAAGTCCTCCACAGTACGGGCATAGTCTGTGATAGCCTAAAATGACCGACCACTGGCAACCAATATCTCAGCTGGTTACCTAATCTCTGGCCTCAAACCCCATACAAATCTGCGAATCCTATCTGCCTAGGTAGGAATGATCATAGCCCCAAACGGTGCTAGCTGATGAAAACAGGCCTCATACTCCGAGACAGTCGTAGAATCCTGCATAAGCCGAGTAAACTGCTCCCTGCGACGCTCACGATCACTCTGAGGCAGGAACTTGGCCATAAAGACCTCATAGAACTTAGACCAGGTCAAAGGAGGCGATATAGAAGATCTGCAAGCAACCTCTGCCCTCCACAATAGCTTCGCTGAACCCTCCAGCTGATAGGTGGTATAACCGACTCCGTGAGTCTCCAACAAACCCAGATGGTGCAACATCTCCTCACATGTAGTAATAAAATCATGCGGGTCCTGACCCGATGTACCAGCAAACCTCGGTGGTGCCAATCGCAAGAACCTACCCAAAACCTTCTGCTCCCCATCTGTCATAGCTGGGCGAGGAGCAAGAGGTTGTGCAACTGAAGGAATCGGAACAACCTCGGCACGGGGAGCCACAGTAGCAGGTTGCGCTCCTGAACTCTGAACACCCAGGGCTGCTCCCTAAGTATGTGTCTGTGCTACCTCAGAAGGTCTCTCTCCAATCATACCCAATAGCTGAAAAAGTAAACCCCTAATATCCGAAGACTGAGTTGGGGCTGAAGCTGGCACAGAAACTGGTGCTGGAACTGGTACTGGAGCTGGTGGTACCTGGGCTGCCCCCGAGTCTATATGCTGCTGCTCTGGAGCAAACTCTGGCTCGTAGTCATACTCAGGCTCTACCTCAACTCTAGCAGTCCTAGCTGGTGCCGCTGCTCTGGGGCATCCACGACTCCTACCTCTACCCTTGCGATCACCCCGACCCCTAGCTGGAGTCGGAGGTGCAGGGGAAGGAGGCTCTCCTCCGCCAGAAGCTGAAAATCTCGTACGAACCATCTGCGGAAGACTGAACCAGAGTAAGTGAGATTTCCAGAAACTTTCAAGGATACTACGCACGAGATAGAAACAAGAAAAGTTTAATTTTTTTTCTAAGATGTCACTATAGCCTCCCGGAGATTGAGTACGGACGTCTTCGCCCCGATCCGCAGGACTCTACTAGATATTGGCTCCTTACTAATGACACCGGTGAACCTAGGGCTCTGATACCAAGCTGTCACGACTCAATTACTCGATTATGATGGCACCTACAACCCCCCAGTAGGCGAACCAATCCCCGTAGCCCAAAACGGTCAGTAATGGGCTACTATCTAACAATTTAAGCGGAAGCACAGTTTAATAAGCGGAAGCAAGGGAACAAGATGAAGAAAATAGATAACAGGAGTAACATATGTACAATGCGGAAGCTAAACCAAACCCAAAATCTGGTATCATAGTGTATAAGAGCCGGATCTACATAAGGAGTACAAGGGTCCAACACAATATACACAAAGCTGTCTCCGAGTAGAAATAGAGTACATAATCAAAAGATAACTAAAAGCTAAGCTCCGGTCGCCAAGAGCTCACCCTCAATCCAGAATATCACCAAAACAGCACCTCGCACGAGTCTCCACGAGCTAACGACGATGTCCCACACTAGGATCTGCACCAGAAGATGCAGAGTGTAGTATGAGCACCAAATGCGAAGCATAAGGTACCCAGTAGGTATCATAGGCCGACTGGGCACATCTAAGATAAAAGCGTAGTAACAGACAAAATAGAAGCAAGTAGTCACAGAAATCAATAAAAAGTACATAGGAACTAGCCCAGAGGAAAGTCAACAGAATAACATACAAGGCTAGCAAATATAATATATATACACAACAGGCACATGTGTAAGCAAGAAATAACGCACCTGGATCCTTGCAATAACAATATATACATAATAAGTTTAGAAATGGACGGTATACCGGTAATCTCAAGTACAAGGAAGGGAGAAGGAGAGTAAAGATAGGCATGCTCGAAAACAGGAATCAATAACCCAACTAGTCATACCAATCTCAAATCCAACAAGTAACAACTCAGCCGTATATAATCTTACAAGTATAGCCGTAACATGGGATGACACCACGATAAAATAACAAGAGACTACCTACAGTCCCCCGGCCGCCCATACAACCGGGGAACGCAAACAAGTGAAAACAAAACCCTCCGGTCGCCCATACAATCGGAGCGTACACTCAACAAACAGCAAACAAGGGTGGAGCCTCAAACAATGAATGATATGATGCATGGAGATCTCAGGGTGGGATAGAAACTCTGTATGTACCTCCTCCGGTGCCAATCGAGTCTAGCAGGTAGGTTCCATGGAAGGATGAGGCTCGCGATCGCGATTGAGGCTTGATGCCTACACCTGCAACAGGAAAAGCCTGCAACTTTCCAAAACTCGACGGGGCATTCCGGGCACAATATGAAGCCGATATTCAAAAACCAATAATGCTAACAAAGTGAAAACAACATTCCGAACTCAACGGAATCGACAAAACTTCCATACGAGGTCGTTTCGGAGAAATATTTACCCAAGTCAATACTAACGAAAAGGAACTCAAAGGCTCAAAATGAGTCCGGCTCACCCGAACCAACCACCTTCCCAACCCAAACTCATCATTTCGAAGCTGATAGAATCGTCGGATTTTGAATCCGACACTCCGATCATCGAAAGCCACCCAAAGTTAGACTTTCAACTCCAAATGGCCTGAAAACAGAGAAAACCACACAAAACCCACACCGGAAGTTCTCAGGCCTCAGCTGAAGGTCCAACTAGACCAAACTCAACGTTATGGAGCTAACGAAACTGTCAGAATTCGATTCCGAGCACGTTAGCTAAGAATGTTGACTAAAGTCAACGATATTCTAAGTTAAAGCTCTGAAACAAGAAAAAGGGCAAGACAACCAAATGAACGACCAGGGTACCGAACTAACAAGCCATAAATGACTTGGGGCCGCTACAAAAAAGCTCTAACAGTATAATGAATGCGTAAACGCGAAGATGACCGGAAGGGTCATCACAACAAGACAACTGGATCACACAGTAGTTAAGGAAAACCAACCTAATTTCTTCTGACTCTATGCTAACAATATTGCCTGAAATGTGCTCATACTGGTAACGAATATCGATACATTATATATATATTTATACAATATTAATACACATTTAAATATTATTTATACAATATCAATATATGTTTATACTATTTATACATTATTGATACACATTTATACAATATTGATACACTACATAATTTTTATACAATATCGATATATTACACATACATTACATATACATCCGGCTACTTTTTTTTGTAATTTTTTTTATGGCTAGTTCATTTTTGAGCTATTTTTTTTATAAAAAAAACTTGACTGTATTTATTATAAACTAATTACTTTATTGTACATATTTGAAATTATCCATTTTAATTTTGACCCAAACCACTAAAAAAAAAGAAAAAACATTGCTAAAGACTCAAATTTTCCCTTCCTCACCGTCGTCTAATGTCTGACATTTTGCACACCATTTACAACTCATCAAGTTAATCAACCAACAAAAATGAGGAAACACCATTAGAAGAAACTGGGGAATTCAACTAGTTTTTTAAAATTTTTATGAGGGTTTTCTCCGGTTTACACTGATGTCAGTTTCACCATCGTCGACCACTGTCTCCATCCCTTTTCCTTCATCTCCTTCCACTGTTGGCGGCATCTCGCCGAAAATCGGCGATGACCACGATTGAAATCCACCATGAACAACTGCTAATCTCCGCCCCTCTCTGCCAGTAAATCACTTTCGACTTCAATTATCCATTTTCTTCATCTCCACTTGATAATATCTTCACCGAAGTGACAAAACACCAAGGTCTATACCGGTGAAGTGTTGTATGTTTAGGTGTGGGTCGGATTTAAAAAGGGTACCCATTTTAAATTGGAGGGTGTATTTGTTAAGTTTCTGGCAAGGTATAAATAGCCAAATAGTATAAGGAAAGAGTAAATTTAGCTAATAAATGAGAGTAGATTGGTAATTTTGATCCCTTTCCCTAATAATAACAACAGCGCTTTCCAAAGAGATAAATGTGTGTTGCTTTGTTTCTGGAGTTCCTTTCCTTGATCGCGCGCACACTGAAAAATTGAATTATCTCTCTCTCACTAGCACTACAGGTCAACAGTGTACAAAACAGTCTCTCTCTAACGTATTCAAAAACCACGGCTTTACTAATCGTTCTCTCTCATTGAATTCGAGTCCAAATATCAATGGAAACCGTGCTAACTGAGTGTGTGCAAAACAGCCTGGTGCACTCTATGCACCACAACGCCATTTTCATGTGCGAACGCCTCTGTGCCGAGTTCCCTTCTGAGGTATCTCCACACTTTTTCACCACCCACACCTTTTTTTTCTTATAAATAATTTTTTTTCTTGATTTCGCTTCACTAGTCTTAGATTGGTTCTTGGAAATGCTGTGATTAGGTTTCACTTTTTGGGATATCTTTTCTTTATTTCTTGTTTCCCTGGTGTAATTAGTGTGTGTGCGCTTTCCTTTTTCTAAATTTATTTGGGTTGTTTAATTATGACTCATGAAAGTGTGTGTCGTGAAGGGTTTAAAGCAGAACTGTAGCATGGTAGAGTAAGATTTATCAGGTCCTTTCTAACAAAATCAAGTTTAAGAAAGGAGTCTCCTTTGTTTTTCTTGATTTAAAAAAAGGATTTATCAATTCGTGGTACTTGCTTTTTGTTAGTCTTCTTGCAAGTTTTTAATTTTTATATGGATGACACAAGATTCAATTTTCTTTTTGAATGGTACCATATAATTAGCTCCTTGAATATTTAACTAGGGTGAGAATATTATGTTTATAATTACAGAGAAATTATGGGCAATATGCTTACCACTCCTTGTTAAATAGCAAAGTATTTATGGTTTGAGTGTCAATCAAATTGAAGGAGGATCCGTGTGATCGGGTTTGAGCCTTGAAAGCAGCTACTAATGCTTGCATTAGGGTAGACCGTCTACATCTGACACCTTGGGGTGCGGCCCTTCCCCGGACCCTGCTAATGCGGTGTGCACTGGGCTGCCTTTTTTAGAGTTTCAATCAAAATGAAAATGCTGTTTTTGTCTTAGAGGTGTTCCAATATGGTGTTTTGTATAAATAAAAAAGAGTGGTAAGCTTCTCAAATAGGTTGCTGGTTTCGAACTAAACTAGTATTATCCCAGTTCCAATTCCTTAAAGTTTTTTCCCGTTTGATGATTTTAATTACCACTTGTCCTAAATAAGTGCATTGTTCACATTTGGGACATCTTTTTGTTGAAATATCTTAAGTTTGTGTATAAAACCTGTCCATAAAACTTCGCTTATTTCCCATAATGTGCTATGCCGATCGCAGACAAATATGCAGCTTTTAGCTAGGTGCTACCTGCAGAACCAACAGGCTTATGCTGCATACCATGTTCTGAAGGGTGCGTGTGGTATTTTCTTCACATATCATATGACTGCATTTTTGTGGTGCAATGTCTTTTTTTTTTCTCCCTAACTTTTTAGTCTAGTATTATCGTTGGATTTCTGATATCACTTGTCCTTGAGATTATGCTCATAATCATCCCTTTTTAAATTATTATATGAAGGGACAAGTATGGCTCAATCCCGCTACTTGTTTGCACTATCATGCTTTCAGATGGGTCTTCTCACTGAAGCTGAGACAGCACTTTGCCCACCTAATGAGCCAGCTGCAGAGGTAGAGTCGTAAAAGCCATTGTTCCAAATATCTATCCACTTAGCGGATTTTATAATATTCTGTTCTCCAATTAATTTTTTCGTGTTAGCGATTGACATGCTTCTTTAATTTATTGCTAATGGTTGTTGTGCAGGTTCCAAATGGTGCAGCTGGGCATTACCTTCTTGGTCTTATTTACAGGTTCATATTTTTATATATCTATTTAAGAGGAGGATTAAATTCTAGCCTTGCTTCTTCATTATGAAAGTGGTTAATCTATCTGAATGTAATGAAGCTAATACTTTTGGTTGTGTTCTAGTTCTCATCATCGTGTTTAGTACACGTGAAAGATACTTCATGCTGATAAAACTCATTATCCTGTATTTACTATTTTATATGATGGAGATGAATGTTATGGCATTGAATTATCATCTTTTCCTTTTACTGTAAAGTAAAATATGGTATAGACACTGCATTATCAAATATTTGAACTATGCCAAACTTTATTAACTTCAAAAACTTGATCCTTATATTCTAATGTTAAAATTATTCTTGTATTGAAGTGTAGTATGATGGAGAAGAATGTTAGGACATAGTAACACCATCTTTCCTTTTACTTTAAAGTAAACAATTTTATAGAAACTACATCATCAAGTATTTGAACTATGCCAAACTTAATTAACTTCAAAAATATTGATTCTTCTATTCTGATGTGAAAACTACCATTTTATTGAAGTGTGGAAAGGGTTATATAAATTAATACAATTTTTCCATCATTTTTTCTTGAAATTCTTTTTTGTTTAGATTTCAGTGTTTGGGACTTGGTCATTATACTTGAGGAGTATATTTTTTCACCACAATGCATTCAAGTTTTGCCAATAAAACCAAACTGAACATTGACATTCTGATGCCCTCGATCTTTGTATGGGAATAATTTTTACTCCCTCATAACCACCTTTTTGTTGAATACATCAGTGTAAAACGCATGCAGCCCAGAACATCTAAGGTCGTGGCAGACCTCATAACGCACTTCTTTTTTAGATGATAATTCTTTTTTGACTTTTTTTCTTTATAAACATTAAGAAGCTTGCCCTCAATTTTTTTTGTATGTTATGTTATTGATATCTCTCGAGTTATTCCTTAAGGTTGTTGACCATGTTTTTCTGTTTCTTTTTTGCCTTTACCTTTTGTTAATCAACAATTGATGGAGCTTAATAAGAGTTGCGATAGTGATAATCTTCTATTGAGCATAGCCTGGATTGCACTCCTCCAAGGTACTATTATTTCAGGTATACAGATAGAAGAAATAATTCCATCCAGCATTTCAATCAGGCATTGTTATTGGATCCATTGCTATGGGCTGCATATGAGGAGTTGTGTATACTAGGTTTGTGCAAGAATAATTTGAGCAAACATTTAAGTTCTATTGCACTATTTTGTTGTGTTTTGATATTTGTTATCGCGACAACATTAATAATCAATTCTTCCCCAAAACAAAAGTAATACAACATTGGATGTGTGGTGGCACCCGTAATGGTTCAAATCGTGACTTGTGGTCCAGATATCTGGTATTTAAGTGGAGAAAGGTAGATTAGTGGACCAATCAACCACCTAGCTTTGAAACCGGAAAGTAGACTTCTCGTTTATAAAAAACAACTGTAATAATCAATTTGATTTAATTCTGTGACTACGGGTAGACCTCTTTCTTTCAATTCCGTAAGCTTGAATTTTTGATACAATTTGTTATTGAACAAACTGTTCCAAGAGTCCACTGGATTAGCTGAATTTAAGTAAGCTTTTGAGCATTAAGTGCTGAAAAGAACTTTTTAGTGTTGGACCTGAATTTATGAATAAGCACATACGTGTTTGGATAGAAGTGTTGAAACTGAAAATAAGGTGTTGATAAACGCTTTATTCTGTTAAAATGTTTGAATATCCTTAAAGCTATTAACTCTAAAATGAGTTTGTAATTACAATCTATATCAAGTGCTAAAAAACACTTTCTAAGTGTTGGAGTTGAATTTATGAATAAACACGTGTTTGCAGAATGTGTTCCAAACCTGCCCGGATCACCTGGGCTAAATTTTCCAGTCAAGTCTCAAATAGCTATCCTGGGCTACTAGACGTCTCGGTACATGATTCGAACTTCTGAAACTAAAAACGGTCAGGTCTTTGCATTGGGATTATGTAGATAATATTGTTTTATTTTAAAGAGATTTTACAATTTGATACAATGTTATGAAATCATGAAATTTTTTGTTTTCATAAGCAGAAATGTCTCCTTCATCTTTGAAAGTAATTGGAAACAAATGGAATGTTTTCAGCTAATTGTTATATCTTCTGCCGAATTTTGGGATATTTCTCTTGTTTGCTCTCATTGTGAACTTAAGTGGTTTGGAGAACTTATCTATATAGAAAATGAACTTGACTGGTTCATTGTCTTTGAAAACTTTGCATAAATTTCCATTGACTTAAGAATGGTTGAATATGCATTTACTTAATTTCCAAATAAATGCTTTCAGTAAGGCTCCATATTTCGGATTATTTTTTACTTGATGAAGGTTATATCGATTGCCATTGTTATTTAGTTATGATTTTATATTTTGCATCCTTATTGTTGCGTGACAATACCAGGTGCTGCAGAAGAAGCACCTGCAGTTTTCGGGGAAGCATCCTTGCTTTGCATTCAAAAACAACAGTTATACCAAGGGAACCAATCCCAAATTTTACAAGTATCTACTGATGATCAGAATGTAGCTTCTAGGAATATTGTCTCGGACGACATCAGCCCTAGGCAATCAAAACATACACACAACAGTCTTCTTCGAGAAATTTCTGGAAATTATAATGGAGCAGCTGCTATCCAGAATTTAGGTGGGGATTCTACTAGCATGTCATTCTTCAACACTCCCTCACCAATGGCTTCGCAGGTAATTTTCTAGTGACTATTTCATTGTGTTTTTGTTGTTTTCGAGCTAGAACACGATATCTAGTGAAACCTTTTTGATGTAAGCCCTTTATTAATTTAAAACAATAGCTAATTATCTTCACTTGGGGAGTATTATAGTAGAACTTTAAAATGGTTTCACTTAAATCAAAAGTCACACTTTTTGATAAAAGAATTTGGGGTGACTTTATAATAGTCAAGTCCGAACCTTCTACCTTGACCTTTGTTGATTGTGTTGATTGATTGATCTAGGAGTAATTATAGGAGGAATTGATATAGAATGATATTGTATTGCTTGTAATTGATTATTTAATATTTTCTTTCCTTATTTGCGAAAGCTTTCGAGTTGGTCATAGCTAACTCGAGCTTCCAGAAGAGGGAGGAGCACTTAGTGACCTTTCATAGTGCGGTGGCTACTACTCAGATAGACTACTTGCTTCTTAAGTTCTTAAGAAGGGTGACATAGGTGTATGTTAAGACTGCAAGGTTATTCCAAGCGTGAGTCTTACAACCCGACATAAGCTTGTGGTTATGGACATAGTTGTCAGGAGGAAGAAGAAAAGGGTGGCATATGGCCAACCAAGGATTAGATAGCGCTTGACTATGTCCTGGATTTCTTATGCTCGAGTGCTAGTTGAGACAGATGTCTCTCAGCCTCTCATAGACTCTATTGATATCTCAACTCCCTATGGTGAGTTTCAGCAATTTGTCGATTATGAATGGCGACCTAAATTCTGTACTGACTGCATGAAATTTGGGCACACTGTTGAGAATTGCTGGAATAAGATAGAGACAAAGAAGGAGGAGGATGGATTCCAGGAGGTTAAGAACAAGAAGAGGAGGAAGAATAGAAGGAAACCTGCACCACTAGTACAAAATTGGAGGGCTAGAGGCAGGCTAATTCAAAGTGAAGACAAGGTAGAATCGAGTAGGAAGGGTGAAGATATGATAGCAAGTGATGAGAGTTCAGATGTCTTGCTGAATCATAACCCTGAGTTTGTTGCTAGTATACCAGTCTATAACAGTTCTGCAGGTTTCACTACAGGGCAAAGTTCCCAAACAGGCCCTCTAAATGATAGTTGCTATATGGAACATTAGAGGGCTAAATCAGTCCTCAAAGCAGAAGGAGTTGAAACTCTTTCTGAATAAACACAAGGTGGATGTCATGGGAATTCTTGAAACAAGGGTTAAGGAAAATAAGGCCCAGAATGTCTTGAGTAAGCTAGGCTCAGGCTGGTCTTCTAGGTGCAATTATCCTTTAGCCTCTAATGGTCGAATTTGATTATTATGGAAGAATACTGCTAATATTAATATAGTTGAGGTCCATGAGCAGTTCATTCATTGCACTTTAGCAGATACCTCAAGTAATTTTCAAACTACTCTTACTGTGGTGTATGGCAAAAATGACAGTACTCAAAGAGGGACTCTCTGGCAGGAACTTAGGAGAATAGGCACTACTGTGCAAGGGTGTTGGTTGATGGGGGGTGATTTCAATAATGTTCTGACTACGAATGATAGGTTGGGATCTCCAATCTTGCAATCTGAAACTCAAGCTTTCCAACAATGTCTTGACACTCTTCAACTGTCACCTATCAGAGTAAAAGGGTGTTACTATACCTTCTGCAATAAACAACAGTCTTCCAGCAGGGTATATTCAAAAATTGATTGGGCTTTTGGTAACCTTATGTGGATGAGTACTTATGGGCATGTGGAGGCAGACTTTATGCCCCCTGGTGTATCTGATCATTCCCCCATATATATACAGGTTTGTCCTCAACCTTATATAAGACCTAGGCCTTTCAAGTTATTCAAAACAGTCTTAACTCATCCGGATTTTGGTGGGATTCTTAATGTTGAATGGAGGAAACAAGTCTATGGTACAAAGATGGAGCAACTGTGGAACAAATTGAAAGCAGTCAAGGTTGGGATAAGGGACCTGAATACTTATATGGCTTCTTATGAGCAGCAACTATTAAAGGCCAGATAGGGGTTGGAAACAACTCAAGTATTAATGATTAATGTCCCCTTGTGCCCTGGATTGATAGCACAAGAAAAACAGTTTCAAGAAGATCTCAGGAAATGGAGTGATGTGGAGGAGCAGGTCCTAAGGCAAAAATCTAGAATTAATTGGATAGACAGTGGTGATGCTAATACAGGTTATTTTCATGCTCAAGTCAAACTCAGAGCAAATAGAAACTATATTACTTCAATCTATGACTCAACTGGTATTAAACTTCAGGATCCTATCCAGGTGGAGCAAGAATTCATTGGGTTCTTCACAAATCTGATGGGATCAGTTGCAGCCTGCATTCCTAGCCCAAATATGGAGTTCATCAGACAGGGTCGTTGTTTGACTCAACAGCAGAAATGTGGCCTTATTGAGGAAGTAACTGAAGTGGAAATTTTTGAAGCTATTAAAGGTATTCCCCTTGACAAAACTCTAGGTGTAGATGGTTTTCCAGTTGAGTTTTTTATTCAACACTGGAATATTCTCAAGGCAGATGTTGTGGGTGCAATCTTGGAATTTTTTCATACTGGTAAGATGTTGAAAGCCTTTAGCCGTACTGCTATTTCCCTGGTTCCAAAAGTCCCTACTCCTTCCCAGGTTAAAGAGTATAGACCAATTGCCTGTTGTACCACAGTTTATAAAATCATCACAAAGGTGTTGACTAACAGGATAAAGAGGGTGATTGGGTCCTTAGTTAGTCCTGCTCAAACTGCCTTCATTGAAGGGAGAAGTATTATTGACAATATCATGTTTAGTCATGAACTTTTGAAGTGGTATACTAGGAAGGGCCTTTCTCCTAGATGTGTGATGAAGGTGGACTTAAGAAAAGCCTATGATTCTATAGAGTGGAATTTTTTACAAAGTATGCTAGTTGAATTGGGTTTTCCTTACAAATTTATAGGTTGGGTAATGGAATGTATTTCCAGTGTCTCTTATTCTCTGGTTATGTATGGTGGTGTGACCAAACCTTTTGATGGGAAAAGGGGGATAAGACAAAGGGATCCACCGTCTCCTTACCTCTTTGTGATTGCCATGAAATACCTACAAAGGGAACTTACTCAGGTTGGTCAACATAAAGGTCTTAAGTTCCATCCTAAATGTAAGAAGTTAGGTGTTATGCATATCTGTTTTGCAGATGATTTGCTCTTATTCTGCAAAGTTGAGCTTCACTCTATCCAACTCCTGCAAGAGGCTTTTCAGAGGTTTTCTGCTGCTTCTGGTCTTCAAGCCAATACTGACAAGAGTCATGTTTATCTAGCAGGTGTTAAACCTTCCTTGAAACAAGATATATTGTCGACTTTAGGATACATAGAGGGTGTGTTACCCTTTAAGTATCTAGGTGTGCCACTCTCTTCTAAGAAGCTCACTGTTGCACAATGCATGCCTATAGTTGAGAAGATTACAGAGAGGTTTAGATGTTGATCTGCTAAGCTACTCTCTTATGCAGGCAGAACTCAATTGATCAAGTCAGTGGTGTTTGGGGTCCAAATTTTCTGGGCTCAAATTTTTGTTCTTCCTCAAAGAATTCTTAAACTAATTGAGTCTTCTTGTAGGACTTTTCTTTTGGACTGACTCTCAGAGAAGTTCAAGGAAAGCCTTGGTTTCTTTGGAAAAATTGTGTAGGCCTAAAGCTGCAGGTGGGCAGAACATAATGAATATGAAGTGGTGGAATATTGCTGCAATTCTCAATCTCTTGTGGGCTGTTATTGAGGGAAAAGAGTGCTCATGGATTAAATGGCTGCATATCTATTATATGAAAGGGCAGACTGCTGAATCTTGCCTTATTCCTTCTAATGCTTCATGGGTCGTTAGGAAGATTTTGGCAACCAGGAAGTATGTTATGACTGCTCAGCATCTACAAGGTGACTTAAGAACAAGACTCAATTCCATGGTGATGAATGGTAAGTTCTCTATCAAAAGAATGTACCTAAGTCTTGTTCCTCAGTTTCCAAAGGTGTTCTGGAAAAATATTGTCCTGCAACCTCATATACATCCAAGGCATAAGTTCTTCTTGTGGCTTGCTGCTTGGAGAAGGTTAGCAACAGTTGATAGACTACAAAAGTTTGGTATTCAGGTCCCTATGAGTTGTGTTTTCTGTCAGGATCCTTTTGAGTCTTTTGAGCATTTGTATTTTGAGTATCCTGTTACAAGACAAGTCTGGTGCAGGCTTGTCTCTTGGTTAGGGGTGCATAGACAAATTGGAAGCTGGCAGGAAGGAAGAGCTTATCTGGGCAAATAGGATGGCTAAGAGCAGATCGGGTAAAGGAGCTGTTATTTCCAGTGTGTTTGGCATGCTAGTAGCCCTTATATGGAGGGAAAGAAAGCAATTGAGATTCCAAGCATCATTGTTTCAAGCTGATCGGGTGTGCAGAGAAATAGCTTGTTATATACATCAGAGGCAGAGCACTATCAAAATGGTCGTCCACACTTGGAAAATTTACCGGTAGGGGTGTTCATGGGTGGGTTTGGGTCGGTTTTTGGTCAAAACCAAAACCAAACCAATTTAGTCGGTTTTTAAATTTCTAAAACCAAACCAAACTAAATAAAAAAATAACCGTCGATTTGGTTCTTGTCGGTTTGGTTCGATTTTTTCGGTTTTTTCGGTTTTTTCAGTTTATGATCCTAGCTAATGATAAATTGATAATAGTATAAAAAATGACAATGGACAAAAGGCTTGTCTAGATATAAGTCCTAATAACGCCAATTAAGAAAATGTCTTTTACAAGCCTATCTTATTTTGCATTGCAAGCAATAATGTTGTCTCTTGAATTTGTGAACCAAATGCCAAAATAATAAGTATTAGTAGTACTGTCTATAGGATACAAATCACAAATAAATATTTTGTTGGGAAGCAACCACCAAGAAAACGAGATAGTAGTCCTCTAAATTCTAATGCATTAACTAGTATTATGAAAAGAACCCCAAAATGCAATAATAAGCATTTGATTTGTTGCGCATTATTTTAGAATTAAAATAAAAAGTGAGATCATACGGTTAGAACTTAGACACCTAAAGATTAAAGTGTTGGGCTTGAAGTTGAGAGTTGTCGGGCTTGAATAATTATAATATGCTAAAGTTAAGTTCATGATTAAAATGTAATAAAATAATTATATTTTATTTATCAACAATATAATAAATAATTATAAAATTTGTATATATAATTTATCTGTTCGGTTTAGTAAAACCATAACCAAACCAAATAATGTCGGGTTTTAAAATTCAAAACCAAATCAAACCAAACCAAATGTCGGTTTTTTTAATCGGTTTGGTACGGTTTGCGGTTTGGTTTGGTTTTTCACTAAACCGTGAACAACCCTACTTACTGAATTGCCATGATCTGAAGTCCCTGCCTTGTGATACAGAGTCTAGGAAATTGTTTGTTGATTTGAGTTTGTTAGTGAAGTTTCCTTTTGTATTATTTTGTTTTTGATTGTTTTGATGCCAATAGTAGTAGTACAAATAGGATAGAATCTTGAGAAATAGGTGGTCGGCATCTATTTGGGTTTGTACTCCCTCCGTCCCATATTAACTGAATTGTTGAGATAATGCACACCCCTTAAGAAAACTCTTCTAGGACATATTTTGAACATTACTTTTCATTACTACCCTTTTCATTACTCTCACACTATTTTCAAAAGTAGAGTTAGTCATTACTCAACATTGGAATTTGATTATAATAATTACACTTAATAAAGCAATTTGTAAAATAGTGTCTCTTGGAAATTTCACCTGTATGGAAATGTGAAATTTCAATGTAAAATCATAATTATGAATTTGTAAAGAGTGTAAGTACCTAGAAAATGTAAAATACTCTTTCTTTAAAGGAGGGGCAAAAATGGAATTTTTTTTCAATAATTATCTTGATATTTGAACAATTCACTTATTTTGAACAATGAAAAAAGCCTCAACAATTCAATTAATATGGGACAGAGGGAGTAATATTCAACATTTTTGGTTATAAATGCAATGCTGAAATTTTACCAAAAAATAAAATAAAAATAAAAAATAGGTTAAGTAGAATTTGCGTATTCCTACGAAATTCCATTAAACAAGGATTAACTCCTTGAGTTCTTAGCCATTAACAATCCCAACCTTAATAAGCCCTTTCGGAAACAAACTAAGATTTAAAGGCATTCAATTAACGTTTGCAACCGCTAATCTTCAATAATCCGATTGTCAACGACTCACCCACACTCCTATATTAACACTATTGCCCTAAGATTCATTCATTCTATGGATTCACAATCCTGGAATTGGGGTTTAGTTACCCATGCTATAAGGAAAACCAACAACAATAATCGAAAGAAACATACTTACGTATTGATTGATAGTAGAAAGTTGTTCTTCAAAGTGGCACTAACAGTGTTATCAAAGGCGCGCTTAAAGCGCGCTTAAGCCCTGAAGCGAGGCTCAAAACGTGTTGAGCGCTTCGCCTCGCTTTATGTGCGCTTCACTGTCGTCATCAAGTTTCTAAGGCATACTTTTCCTTGCCAATGAGTCTCTTCTGAAGAGGCGAGACTAAACAATTGATATTTCACTTAATTGTAATTGTTTTTCAATTTCTTTGTTCATATATTTGTCATTCATGCTAATAGTTATTAGTCTTGGACTAAACATAAGAATTTGTATTTTTTCTCCCTTTGCGCCTTTTTTCATTGAAGCCCACACTTTTATTTGCGCTTTGCGCTTTAAGCCCCAACCGACCTTAGAGCTTTTTTGCGCTTTTCGCTTTTGATAACACTGGGCAATAAAAGTAGCGCTCAAAACTTGTTCAAAACTCAAAGTGAAAGTAACGTATTGTTCACAATGAAAACGTGTCAAATTATTCTGAAAAAATTGTCTCCAAAAATACTCTAAAATTTCTCTTTATAGTCTAGTACAAGCCAAGTTCTGATTGGTCTAGGAAAGGAAAAACACGTCATCTCGCACGGAAGCCAAAACGGTCCATAACAGTCCATAACGGACTGTTTCTTGAACCGTTATAACTTTTGCTCTCGGACTGCTTTCTGGTCTCTGGAACGGTTAAGGAAACGGACCGTTCTCCATGAAAACGGTTCGTTGAGCCAGCCGTTATAACTCTCCTTTTCGTGTCAGCTTCTGTCTCTGATGTTGAGTGTAGCGGTTGTACCAACGGCTCGTTTCAACTCAAAATGGTCAGTAATGCTCCTCGTTTTTGACACATCTTCAACCTTTTGTTGAGTCAAGTCTATCTTCCTTAAACACAACCAAAGCACATCAATATGCACAATGCATACTTGAAAACTACAAAACTTCTTCGTTAAAAAGCATCAAATGTGCCGTTAAATCCCGGCACATCAGGAGGTAGCATGTATCTAATGGAATAGTCAAGGTGCCAGAAATTGACCCAGAGGCTACTGTTATCAAAAAGAACAAATGGTAACAATTTTAAGTATTTGTTAGCTAGATCATATTTTCCTTAGATTGGGGATGAGGGCAGCATCAGAAAGTGCTTTGAGATTTAAGTTGCATTTGACTCTAATTTAAAGCATTTTGCAAGTCTTGAAGAGGATAGAAAATGTCTAATTTACTATCAACCAGATGGTTCCTGAAAACTCTCCTCAGGTTTAGAACATAGTTGGTGATTTTCTAATGTCTTTGTAATAGTTCCATGGAACTATGCTGGTCATGTTAATTGAAGTGAAATCAAAAGTGACCAAATTTTCTATCTGAAAGAAGCAACTGGACATTCTTATATGCACTTTGGAAATGGAACTAATGCTAGCACTTCTTTTAGATTTTTAGAGAGATTGTTAAATACAGCTTCTTTGCAGTTGTCAGGAGTAATTCCACCTCCAGTTTGTAGAAATTTTCAGCAAAATGGAACTAATGCATCTGTGGCTGGTGCTGATAATTCTCCACGATCAACTGTCAATTCAACCATTCAGGCCCCTCGGAGAAAGTTCGTTGACGAGGGAAAGTTAAGAAAGGTCTGCAGTATATATAGGTTTCAATCATCGAATCGTTTTTTTAATAATAAGTACTTCATTCTCTGTATAATCGCGGCAGGATTGTTATCCTTTTGATAGAAATTTCCTGTTGAATTAATGCCATACTTCCTCATATGCCATTTTAAGTATGTCTATCAATCAAGAGGTCCTTATATCATTCTTCACAAAATGATTTCATAACCATTAAAGTACTAGTTTTCTCTTTTGTTGTAATTTGAAAGCGAACTTTCAGTGTGTGAAGCTTTTGGTGCAAGCTGCTGTCCTTCCTTTCCATTTTTTCACCTGTAGAAGTCAGTTGTTAAATGCTAGGGGCTTTTGGTGTACCTTAAGGCTCCTTCCTCTTATTTTTTTTATTTAACCTCTTTTGGTTTGAAAATGAGGAAAAAAAATCAACTTTTAGGTTGTTGATTATGTTCATCTCCTTTATTTTGTGCATTGTTCAGTTTTAAGCACTAAACACCCTTTACATTTCTGGTTCTTTATATTGATGGATTTATTGGATCCGCCCTTTTTTTGTTTCCATTCCCCATATTTTTTTTGGGGTCTGAGTCCACTATCTCTTATATTTCCCGATATCTGGGAGGTTATTTTCTGATTCTGGCCCTCGACGAAATTCAAGGCTTGCTGGAGAATCTACTGGACACACAACTTCGAATGTATCTGCAGCTTCTGGAAATGGAACCATTCACTCTTCCAAATATTATGGTAGTTCGAAGCTGAGCTCAATGACTTTACGTTCCATGACAAGTCGAAAGGCACAATCTTGGGCGACCGAAAACTATGGTGAAGGTGATTGATATTTTTGCCTTTTCTCTTGACAATTCTGCTGTCTATTGTATTTTCAACCTAAGGATTGTCCACCTTGTTAGAGTGGAGACTCATCATAAGTATTTTATATGAATCTTAACATTTGGTTCACACAATTGCTTGAAGTTGAAGTATTACAAAAAGGTTTCGACTGTAACCAGTTAACATTAATGCGTAGAATAAAACGGATTGTTGGGGAACTCCCCCCCTCTCTCTATGCAGAAGTTATAGTTCACTTGAACAGCAGTTGGCTGGTCATATGCTGACATCCAAGCCTGCATGGAGCTAAATTTGTAGCTTAGTCTGGTACAGAAAAAGGAGTTGGGTTTGGTTTTTGCTGGAAACTTTCTATCATCTGATAAGGACATATCGTCTCTTAAGATATTTTCTCAAAGCTTAGGGGAGGCACCAAACCCCACCTTGTCTCCACCTGTGCTCCAAATGGATTGCTTATGTGTTACATGTGATATTTCTGTAAATCTAACAATGTTTTGTTGTTGTTGTTCTATTTGAGTTACTTTTCATGATCCCCTAAATTTGAATAGACTTGTGCATGCTTGTTTAATCTAGTGGTTCAGTCACAAACTTTAGGAGATTGCTTTTCTCCCTCTATTTCTTTTGACCATTTTCTTTCCTCTTTTATTATTCGTTAAAATTGAAACATTACTTCAGTAGTTCCCCAGTTCTAGTTAACTTTGGGTGTGTGGGAACACAAATGATTGATACATTAATCATTTGAAAGAATTCAAGAGTACAGATAAATTGTTTTTTTCATCTGAAAGAACTGCTATCAACTAAAAGAAAAATGAAGAAAGCTGGAAACTGACAGCTACGTTTCTGTGGAATTTCTTGTGTTTGTTCTCTGTGCTACCTAAGCAAAATGACATCTACATTTGAGATGTGTTTTTATTCTTAACTTTGTTAGGTCTACATCTCAGGGATTCGGAATGACATTTCTGATGATTCTCGGCTAAATACGACTGTGTCACACCCTTCTGGAGATGCTAGACCTCTTGAACAAGAAGGGCCCGGAACTTCTGCTGCTTCTGGGGTTAATGTGAGTAGCACATCTGTCCTCTCAGGTGCTTCAGAGATATTGGCCCTTTTCAGGATTCTTGGGGAAGGTTACAGACTTTCTTGTTTATGTAGATGCCAGGTATTACATTTGATTCTGAATGAATGAATTTCAGCGTTCATTTGATGTTGCTGCATTGATTTGGTTGAAAAATGATGCTTTTTGATGGAACAGGATGCACTAGATGTTTATAACAAACTCCCACACAAGCATTATCACACTGGATGGGTTCTTTCCCAGGTAAAGGTTCTGCCTGTTTTGCTGATTTTTCCAACCCTTTTGGAGGCAATGGCTGAATTCTTATATTTCCAACCGATCAAAGACCTGTTGATTTAAGTTTTCCCTGTATGCTTGTTCAGGGTATGAAAGGAGATATTCATTCTTGTCCGTTTCTGTTTATTTGCTTGTCTCTAATCGAAATTGCTCACAGTATGAAGGTTCCCTTCAAACCTAGCTGGACATGCTCCTTTCTTTTTTTGGGTTAGTTTTGTGGATCTTCTTGATCTTTCATGATGTGTAGGTTAAACATTTAGACTAGTTACATCGTTATGGATACAGTAGTAGAAATATCGATTAGACTAGCTTTGTTCGAGTACACAGCAAGAACATTAGGTGGCCTGGACTAGATATGCTTGATTTCATTGATTGGCAGGGAGCACTATTTTCCAAGAGTGGTCTTCTAGGATGTCGATTCTGCCGTGTGAGGTGCTGAAGTAAGTCCTTTGGATGGAACAATGAACTGAATGCAAGGTCTAGACTCTAGATTATTGGGGTAAGAATTAAAAGGACATCCTATATTTTTTGGGTGGGATTTGATAGGTCCATTAAGTTGTGTGGACGGTCACCCTTAGAGCATTTCTTCTTATGAGTTATGATTATGTCTAGGGGTGGCAAATGGGTGGATTGGATCGGATTTGGGCAGATTAAAAATGGTTTGAGCTAAAATGAATTGGATTGCAAACCACCCATATGAATATGGGTAAGATATGGATTGGGTAAAATGGTTTTAACCCACTTTAATCTCCTGAAGAATTTTTTTTTTGAACCTTTAACTGAGTTAATTGAAAGCAGCTTTAACAACTTTTTTTACACATAGTACAAACCCAAAAACGTGTGTTCCAAAATACCATTCTTGTTAGTTTCCTTCGGGAAAAAATAATGACCATCAAAACAAAGTTGAGAAAAAATAGTTAAAAGTGCGTGAAATTAAGGATGACAACGGGGCGGGGAGGTTGTGGGGTGGGTTCAACTTAAACCCGCCAAGATTTCAACCCGCTCCACATAAATTTGCCCCGCCTCAACCCTCCCTGCCCTGCCTGTTTAGGTTTTTTAAAATGTTTTTCTTTCTTTTTCATTTTCAAGGAACAATTCTTCCTTTTTATGAATATAACAGAGGATGCCATATAAAACTAATTGATGAATTTTGGACAGTATAAATTAAAATGACCAAATAATCATAAAAGTAGAAAGTTTTGGGAGTTATTACTGGGTACCTCCCCACTTTATTCCCAGCAATGTAAGTATTCAAACTTTCCCAAATTAAATTTTTTAACACTAACTATTATAGTACATTAACTAGTACAAATTTAATTTACCCAAAAAGTAATTAAACTCTATGTTGCTCGGACTCTTCGAAAATGTCATCGGGTGCGTGTCGGATCCTTCAAAAGTAGTGCATTTTTGGAGGAGCTGACACGGGTGCGACAACATTTTTGGAGAGTCCGAGCAACTTAGATTAAACTTCTTAAAACACACTTTAGGTATTTAGATTTCAAGTGAAAAAGAAGAATACATTTCTTAATTCTGAACATTCATCATATTCTTTACATATGTCTCTTTCAATTAATGTTGAACAACAAAAAGTACATACTAAATAAGGGAACCACCGATTCTTTTAATTATTTTATATGAGAAAGTGACTTTTTCGTCTGAAAAAAAGAGAGATAAACTATAAATTTTGGCACTTGAAAAAGCTATAAAATAACTTTTCCAACTGGTAGCTAAGGTTGTAATTCAAATTTTCTTCCTCAAATATAAAATATCATAGTGAGAACTGAGAAGAGGAACTTAACTAAACAAAAGTACATTATAGGAGAGAAAAAATAGATAGCAATGAAAAATTAAACAAAAGAATTTAAGATTTTAACACTCTCTATAACGAAAAAATTATGTTTTGGTTTAATTCAAAAAAATGAGTTTAACTTAGACTTGGATTCATCAAATTCGCAAACCGCCCCGCCCCGCTTTTAATTAAAAAAAATTATTTCAACTTACACTGCCCAGCATCGCACTCGCATAAGGTCAAACCCGTCCCACCCAGCATAAGGCAAAATCCGCACCGGCCTCGTTGCCATCCTACGCTTTTTTTTTTTTTTTTTGATGACCGTGGTGTCCAGGCAAGCTTTCGCGCACTAATCCTACGTGAATTTCTTTTGGGGTTACTCTTCCTTTCGGTTGTTGCCAAAGCTCCGAGTGAACCCAAAATAGGCCATGGACTTGGATCTACCAAATGATAAGAATGCCTCTGAGATTCAATCATAAATCACTATTCAAATGATAAAAATAATTTAAAAAGAACAATCACAATTACAGAAAATGGTCACTAATTAACTGCCAATTCATTCCCCAAAAAGAAAGTGACAGAAAAATAAAAAGAAACTAGATCGATGTTTCGAATGAAAGTCGAGTGAAGGCTTCATTGTGAAGCTATGGAGCTAGAATAGGAGCAAACTGTAAGTGTATAACGACACGCTGATTTTGGGTATTACAAAAGTGAAGTTTGTATATGGATATTCATATTTACCCATATTTGTCCATATTTTTATGGATTAAAAATAAACTGAAGCTCATATTTACCCAATTGAAATATAAGTGATCCAACTCCTTAAAATGTGGATTTAATGGGCTAACAACAACAACAACATACCCCGTATATTACCACAAAGTGGGGTCTAGGGAGGGTAGAGTGTACGCAATCCGTACCACTACCTCAGAGGTGAACAAGAAACAATAGGCAGTAACAAAATAACAGATAGTAAAAGAAAAAAGACTACCACAAAATAGTACTACAATCGATCTACCCGAAACAACAAACATTACCAAAACTCCTAGAACAAGACACTACAAGAGTAGCACTACGACTACTAGCACGGACAACAAAACAAAGCACTCCTCAGTGTTCTGGGGAGCGTGAAGCGGGAAAAAGCGACAAGGCTCCGCTTCATGCTTTAAGCGAAGCGCCCGCTTCATTGAGGTGAAGCGCAATTTTTTTTTTAAAAAGCCTAAAAACAGAGCAGTAACACAGTAAATCAGCAACTACAAAACAACCACAAAATTGAGCAGAAAAAAGAAGAAGAAGAAAAAAAAAGAAGAAAAACAGTCAGGCCAGCAGTCTTTTAAAGCAAACCAAAGATTTCAACATCTAATTCTTGTTCTTCTAAAGCTCTACTTCATCAAGTCCAAGATCATCTAAATCTTGTATTCCTTCATTAATATTATTATATTGCTCATCATCTTCAACTTCATCATCTTCATCAACTAGTCTTGAAGTTGAAGTAGCTACTTCTTTTCCCATGTTATGTAAGCTTGAACTTGAAGTATTCCCCCTTAAACCATAACGGTTCTGCTCAACTTCACTTGCCTCGGCAACAACACTCCAAGTGAAAGTAGAATCTTCCTTAAAAATTGGTTCATCTTCAGCATTCTCAACTCCAGTTAGCCATTCATTGGCATCATCAATATTGTCCAAGCTAATTGGATCAATTTCATCGCGAGCTCTGTAACGACGCCTTAATGTTCTATTGTATTTTATGAACACCAAGTCACTGAGGCGCTTTAGGGTGAGTCTATTCCTCTTCTTGGTATGAATCTGCAAATAAATATTGACAAATAATTAGTAGGAGTTGAGACTTGAGACATTTGAGATATAAAGCTTTCCTCTAAGTCTTACATGTTCGAACACACTCCAATTTCTCTCACACCCAGATGAGCTACAAGTTAGACCCAAAACTCTGATGGTGAACTTTTGTAACTCTGGAGCTTCTGAACCATAAAGCCTCCACCATTCAACTATTAAAGTAGAATAATCGTTCAAAATTTAGCAACAAATTATAAAGAAACAACTTGAAGTGTTACTGTTAACTCAAAAGAAACATAGAAGGAGTCATTCACCTGGTGACTTTCTGTCTCTTTGTCTTACGGCCAATGGTATTCCAAAAAGTCCATCAGCAGAGCAATAAGTACTAATCTGATCGGTTATTTTATCTTGAACTTTTTCATCAACAACCAACTTTTCAATGCACTTATGAAATCCCTCCATCAGTTTCTTATTCAGCAAATCATTCTCACGTTTATAATAGAGTGATGGGTTCAAGATATTACCAGCCGCATGCAACGGTTGATGGAGTTGATCCTTCCACCTTTTATCAATGATCTCAAAGACCTTATATTTATGCTCATCAGTAAAGAACTTTTTAATACCCTCCTTAGCCTTATCCATCGCTTCATAAATGTAACCCATTGATGGTTTTGCCTCACCATCTACCAAACGAAGAACTTTAAGCAAGGGACCACTGACTTTAAGAGCATAAACAACATTGTTCCAAAAGGTGTAAGGAAGCATTATCCTTGCAACTTCTTTTCCTTTCACTTCTCTTACAAATTTACTATTATTCCATTCATCTGAAGTGAACATGGTTCTCAAATTGCCCTTTTGTATGTGCATTCTTTGCAAGGTCAAGAAAGCAGTAGCAAATCTAGTCTTGCCAGGTTTCACTAAGTTTTTTTGTTTAGTGAATCTCCTCATCATATTCAACAACAAAGGCCTTTGGACAATGTAAGAATGCACCCTAACTGCCTTAGTGAAAACATCTTGGAAGGGTCTTTCCTTGAAAATATCCCCGAACATCAAGTTTATACAATGAGCTGCACATGGAGTCCAATATATGTGAGGGAACACTCCCTTCAACATATCACCTGGTTTAACATTTTCAGCTGCATTATCTGTAACCACTTGAACAACATTCTCTGCTCCAATCTTCTCTATGGTGCTCTCAAACAAGGAGAACATTTTGATGGAATCAGTAGACGAGTCGCTCGCATCAATGGATTCAAGAAATAAGCTTCCTTTAGGAGAATTCACCAACACATTGATGATCATCTTTCCGGTTCTTGCTGTCCACTTATCCATCATAATGGAACATCCGAATTTGTTCCATTCAAGCCGATGCTCCTCCACAAGTTTGTGTCTCTTCCACTTCTTTATTTAGATAAGTGACACTAACTTCATGATAAGTGGGAGGCTTCATACCTGGACCACATTGGGCTACGGCTTCAATGAAGGCTCCAAAAGTGTCGGTATAATTGACACAATTGAAGGGAAGCCCTGCATCATACAACCACCGTGAAAAGGCCGCAACTGCACGATCCCTCAGAACTCCTTTAGCCACATCATGCACATTCTTTTTACCATTTGTCCCTGCAATATCTACTGGCTTCTTAGGAAAGTAACAATCTATTGGACCTTTCCTACCGGTTGATCCATAACTTGAAGAGACTGCCGATGCATTCTGTGATTGTTTTTGTGATTTTGAAGGAAGTGACAAATTAGCAGCTTCTCCTTCTTCCATTTCTTCATCATCATCATCAAGATTAGTAACTATTGGTGGTTGAGATAACATTTGACGTTTTAGATCCCTTTTTCCCTCAACATACTCCTTTATTTCATTCCTCACATTATCCGGACATTTTGAACAGCCAATTACATCACTATAAGAACCAATAAGATGTTGTTTATGGCGAAAAATTCCACCATTAAACGTCTTGTTATAGAAAATACATGTAACTTTAGACCTATTGTTCGGATCAGCTTTCGTACCATATTTCCAAGCCGGATCAGACATTTTGAATCACTGTTAAGATTTAAGAATTAAGAAGCAAATCAGAATTGAAAAAAAAAACAGTGCTGACTTGAAAAAAAAACAGAGCAAAATTGGAAAGAAAAAAAACAGAGCAGGTTTGAACTTTGAAGAAAAAAACAGAGCAAAATTAAAAAAAAAAAACAGAGCCTCGCCTCTTTGAGCCTCTGAAGAAGAACAGAAGAAGAAGATGAAAAAAAAATCGCAGCTTTGAATAAGAAGAGCAATCGCAGCATTGAAGAAGAAGAAAAGAACTGAAGAAGAGAAGAGGAGAAGAAGAGAAGAAGAGAAGAGGAGAAGAAGAGAAGAAGTGAAGAAGAGAAGAAGTGAAGAAGAGAAGAAGTTACCTGGTCTGAAGTTTAACAAGATGCTGGTCGCAAATGTCGCCAGCAGCAGTAGAGAGAAACCCTAGAAGTTTAACAAATTTTCCTTTTTTTTAAAATGTAAAATACCAAAATAGACCTTTTAAATGTCTGTCACCATAAAGCGCCCGCTTCGGCCGCCTCGCGCTTCGCTGCGCCTCGTCGCCTCAGCCCTAGAAGCGGCCGCTTAGTGAGTCTGCCTGCGCATCACAGCAGCGACTCGACAAAGGGGCGCCTCGCCTCGCTTCGCCGCTTTAAGCGGTGAAGCGCCCGCCTCTCAGAACACTGGCACTCCTACCTACTAGCATGTACGCACTCCTTCCTACTAACCTTCTTCCCTAATTCACGTCCTCCACACCTTCCTATCTAGGATCATGTCCTCGGTAAACTGTAACTGCTCCATGTCATGTCTAATCACCTCCCTCCAATACTTCTTCGGTCTACCCTTGCCTCAATCCATCCATAGCCAATCTCTCACACCTCCGCACTGGGGCATCCGTGCACCTCCTCATCACATGCCCGAACCATCACAACCTTGCTTCCCGCATTTAATGGATTGATTTTATAAATATGGGCTGAAATTGCCGGCTCGAATTATGTCAAAGTTGAGGTTGCTCCTCAACAATCATGATTCAAGGCACTGCTTTGCATGGTCAGGAGAACATATATGTTTGCTAGTATAATTTTTAGGACCATTTTTTACTGTGTTTGAGGGTCTTTAGCCTTTTTTACTTGCAGTGGGATACGAAATTCTTCCTTATATATATCTCTCGGCTTAACTTGCTCTTGAGTTCTCTTGGTATCTGTTTATTATCAAATAAAACATCTCTTGGTATCTGTATATATGTGGTCTCATGAGAAAATTGGAATGCCAGATTGAGTATCTGTCTATATATGGCATCTCATGTGTGTGTTTGAATGCCAGATTGGAAGAGCATACTTTGAAATGGTTGATTACCTAGAAGCAGATCATGCATTTGGCCTTGCTGGTCTGGCCTCACCTTATAGTTTAGAAGGAATGGACGTGTACTCGACAGTGTTGTTTGTGAGTCTTCTTTCTCTTTCAGTGTTTCAATTAGAACATGTATGCTCTGCTATGAGGAAGTCTTAACTGCCTTTAATTTACCATCTCTTTGGGGGATAAGGGTGATGCCAGACGGGTTTGGATGAAACTATATTTGATCCTTGTTACGTCTACATTACTATTATTTGCTTAGATTCTATGATCGTTATTACTAATTATTTAGTACCAATTTTCATGGAGCTCCTTGTCTTTAGTTTAATGTCTGTAATGGAGCTTCTTAGTTATTTTTGCTACTACTCTTTTGTAACTCTTATTCATCTTCTTGATGCCAGCAATGGAAACTTTACTTCACAAAAAAACAACAACAATTTTCCCGGTGTTCTGGTGGTTTTTGTTGCTTCTGGGTATTGTTCACGAATTAAAATTATTTCTTAAAAGCATATATGGTTATGGTAGTAATTCTTATGTACCAAAAGGATCCCAATCTTTATGTTCTGTTTTTTATGTCCCCTCTGCCTTTTTTCTTTCCTGACAAAACTATTTAATTTTTATTTTAGCATCTCAAGGAGGACATGAAGCTGAGTTATCTGGCTCAGGAGCTGGTATCAACTGATAGATTAGCTCCTCAATCTTGGTAATTCCTGCAAAATCCGAAGCTAATATTGTCTGATGCAGATATTTCTGGAGCTGTTTATTCCTTGTCCAGAGATGTGTGGTTATTTGGGCTTGTTTGTAACATCTTATCAAGTAGTATTAGTTTATTTTAGCATCACTGTTTTTTTGTTTCTTTCATTTTCAAAAATTAGTTTATTTTACTCATGGATGGCTAAGTATCACTGATCATCAGGCCTTCGCCATGTTTGCTGTTTTTGACCCTTTGATCAAGTCGTTGACAACGTGACTCCTTATGTTTCTGGTTTTCTTTTCCTGCTGTGGACGCATTACATTGCTTCAACAGTTGGAATACATCTTCTGTCTAAAAATCCTGACTTCTATGTTTGCACTCAAGGGTGTAGATAAATAATTGAGAAGTTCACCCAATGGTTTGACTTGTTCATTTAAAAAATAAGGTTCATGGGAGGATTATTGAAAATTGCTATTCTTTATGAAGCTACTTATATACTAGTAGAGAAAATGCCTCATTAAAGTGGAACATGACGGGAGACTTTTTCATTCTAGCCTGGAATCTAAGCTCTAGAGTGCATGTTGAAACATAATGTTGATATGTAACCAAGAGACCATCATCTGCTAGATTATCATGCATCCATACATTTAAAGTTGGTTATAAATTCTGTTTGTGGAGCTCTTACACCAAGTAAAGCTTTGATCTGTCAAGGCGCCAAACAATGTTTCTTACTGCTTCAAGTTGTTGTTGGAGCTAAACAGAAAAACCAATATCATCTGTTCTCTTAATTATAACATAGTTGGTAATATTCTTTATCCATGGCATGACAGGTGTGCTATGGGGAATTGCTATAGCTTACAGAAAGACCATGAAACTGCTCTTAAAGTTTTTCAACGAGCTGTACAACTAAATCCTAGATTTGCATACGGGCACACACTTTGTGGTCATGAGTATGGCACATTCCTCCCCTATCTCAATCATTTCCTTCTTTAGTGGCGAAACGTAAACCCCGAATTACTTTTCTTTTGATTGTAGAGAGGTGCATCGTAATTTCTTTATAAGCTTGCCTCGCTCTCTATATTTTTCAGATATGTTGCTTTAGAAGATTTTGAAAATGCTATTAAGAGCTATCAGAGTGCACTTCTTGTGGATGCCAGGCATTACAATGCCTGGTATGGGCTTGGAATGATCTATCTACGACAGGAGAAGTTTGAATTTTCAGAGCATCACTTTCGAATGGCTTTGAGTATAAATCCACATTCTTCTGTTATCATGTCATATCTTGGCACTACATTACACGCTCTGAAGGTGTTCTAGTTTCCTGCTCTGATTTTTATGCTGAAACAGGATATTGTCCTTAATTTAAACTCTAATCTGCATCTTATGGATGGACAGCAAAATGAGGAGGCATTGGAAGTGATGGAGCTGGCTATCGTAGCAGACAAGAAAAATCCTCTTCCAATGTATCAGAAGGCTAACATCCTTGTGAGCATGGAAAGTTTAGATGCCGCTTTAGAAGTCCTAGAGGAACTTAAAGAGCATGCTCCTCGTGAGAGCAGTGTCTATGCTTTGATGGGTAGGATATACAAGAGGCGTAATATGTACGACAAAGCCATGCTTCATTTTGGAGTAGCATTAGATTTAAAACCATCTGCAACTGATGTTGCAACCATTAAGGTGATTGCCATTTACCCACACTCACTCACATATGTATATATTATCAAATGTGCTTCTGGTAATTATTATTTTTTCAGCAAGTCAGAGCATGATGGTTTCTTTTCTTCTCTAGGTCTTTAACTCTTATCATATTTCTATATCTAACTTGATACCAGAAAGAAAAAGTTTCATACACCTAGTGAAATCACCTTCAATGTTGTTCTCTAGTGCTGGAAATTTTGTAATTTCTTGCCTTTTATTCCCCTGGTCTTGCTCTTTTGTTCTTTACCCCTTTGTTTCTAAATTGTACTAATGTTTGTCCTGCAATCTAAAGTCTACTTTGGGGATATTTTATCTCAAGACTGATCCAAATTATATAAGCTGATCTCTGTCCTTTTCACTGTTTCCTCATTTTTTCTATCAGGCTGCCATCGAAAAGCTGCATGTACCAGATGAGATGGAAGATGAATTATAATCTATCTGAATGAACTGGAAAATGAGAAGATCAGGCTGTAAATTATCAAGCTCGAGAGATACAACTGCTCGAAGTTTTGGTATGCTTGTCCTTTCGAGAAAGCTCCACGTACAAACAAGTCGCAGAGAAAACATTTTCTTTTCATGAAAAATTCCTTGCAGTTCCAAAAGGATTTCATGGATTGTTTGTCTCGCACTTGAGAGGACATTGTGTACCAATATAGAGTTGTCAGAATAGCTGTAGCACTCACGGGCCAAAAGAGGCTTCTGTCGAACGTATACTTCTCATTAATCTTCTCCAAGTTGATTTGGTGTTTGGCCGAGTTGGAGCCATCAGGAATTTTTCTCAAATCTGATGATAATCACTGCTATCATCGTACATTAATTTGAAATGTTTTAAAGGTGTGTTTACCCTAAAATCGGTACAGTTGAATTTGTTTGCCAAGAGCACGTGTGTTAAATCAAACTCTATTTTAGATTCGTTTTGTATCGGATTAATCATCTATTTAACGAGTAAAATGGTATAAACGCAGGTAAAGCAAATTAAGTCAATAAGCAAGCATAGATCTGAGAAATGGGCTCTTGATAACGTCTTTTGAGAGACACGGGCTCTTCTTTTGAGAGTAATATAAGAGCTTAAATGGGCACAGTAAGCAAAGAGAAAAACAGTTTCTTAATGAGCAAGTAAGAAAGTGTGTTGTATTGCTTTTGAATTAGATTTCAAATGCCTTACAAATGATAAGGAATGCCTATTTATATGTTACAGTAGATGGTCTTTAGCCAATGGAAAAAGTTTTCCTTAGTCCCTACAATACTACGACCAATGACATAGCTCCAAGTGTCATTCGCCGTTGGTGTCGACCAATATCTTCTGCAGGGAACATACTGGTACCCTACGCATTCGTGTACTAGATAGATCTCACACCTTTCTCCCCTTGTCCTTTTCGGCCCATGTCATTCAGGCTTTTCTGAGGGGGGCGATATCGTTGGGCGATGTTCCCTTTGAAATATCCTTCGAAGGAACTTCCTTCGATGGCCTAACTACTAATGAGTTACCTCTCGAACACATACATACTTATTCGTATCCAAGAGGACTCTTTGTTCTACTAAAGACCTTCGAGGGCCTATACCTAATATAGATAGTCCCTCCGTTCTTTGATTATTGTGTTAGCGGAAATCGAGAAACATAATGATCTCCTACCAAACCCTAGCATGACAGACACTTTATTGAAAATCGAAGCGTTGCCTCCATAAATGATGTTCTGCCAAGTGTTAGGTTCTGCTATGGTGCCTTTCCCAAATGTGATAAAAAGCCTCTTTTTTATTTCAGTTCCCGCCATTATACGTGTTCTTACCCTGTTTTCTGTTTTCAGTTTTCCATAGTCGGCTCTTTCTTGCTTTTTACGTCGCTCGGTTCGAGTTTTCTTACTCAAGCTTGTGTGATCGTTGATGCTTTTCAATCATGTCTCCGCCAACTTCAAGTTCAAGTTCCTTTTCAGAACCCAGCGTCAACGACATCGTTCCCGGGTTGCTACGTTTTGACGATGATTTCAAGGTCACCCCCAATTATGACCCTAAACTCCAGTTGGTAGGCGGCCTTGGTTCCTTGGTGAAAAAGAAAGACATCCCTACCATCCGTCTTGACTACAAGTGGCCTCAATTGTATCGTGTGGTAGCGTCCCATTGTTTCGAAAGCATCACTTTGCCCAAGCCTAAACACTCCTTCGTGTACACTTACACTTTCATCCTAGGTCTTGCAGAACCCATTAAATGGGTGATCATTTCCTTATGCACCAAGTTTCATTTGAGCCTGGGCCAAATTGGCCCCGGTGTATGGAGAACTGCTGCCTGCCTCCAAGCTCTTTCATTCGAGGCTGGAGAGGACTTCTCTGTGGATCACCTTCTTCTTATGTACTCGCATCATTTATATCTTGATGGTATAGTGAAGTTAGTGGGTCGTGGAAAAAGGTCTCTCGTTAAGAATTTGGATGACGCCCATGACAGAGGTTGGATTGATCGATTCGTCGTCGTAGCTACCATGGATTTGTCCAAAGAGCTCCCTCCCTCATTCTGGAATATGCAATGTGTGTGTCATTTTCCTTTATCTTCCTTTCCCCCCCATATGATTTCTTATTTATACTGCTTGTTCTTTTTGTCGTATTCCAGCCTCAAAGTGGCAACCGAGTTTGGCGGCTCTGCATTAGCTAGTTGATAAAGTCCAGGCATCGGTCACTAAAATTTTGGCCATTTCTACCATTGGTGCTCGGTTATGGGTGAAATTTGCCACCAATCAAGGACGGAGGGCCAAGAACCATGGTTCCATATCTTCCACTCCATGTCTCATCATTATCAAATTCGACATTTTGATTGTGCTCAAGCTTTCTTCCTCTCGCAGGTCTATCAGGCGACCCTGTTATCCATTCGTCTCAAGTGGCTACCTTACATCTCGGCAGAGATCGACAATTTTTTGACAGAGTTGCAGGAACACGAGAAGTTGTCCTCGGTAACTGCTGACACCATCGTCGAGGACTTAGATGAGGAAATCTCCGCTGACGTGGCTCTCATTAAAAGATCCAGAATTTTGGGTTCTCCCGTATTTGATACGTCAGATGCTGGTTGACTATTTTGAGAGTTGGACCTTGATGTTTGGGCTGACTTTCGTTTCCGCTAACCCTACCCTCACACTCATTGGGTTATCATCATGCAATGGGCCCTTCCTTGAATATGGATGTAGGGGTTGTGCAAACGGATTCAGTTGGTGCGGGATCCTTGGGGCCCTCGTCCCCAATGCATGAGATGCCCTACCGTCCTACGCTCCCCGAGACCCACAAAATTCCTACCTTTAGAAGTCCCAATTCTCATGGATCTCGAGCCCGTGATAATCCTCCCGATATATTGAGAGTTTTCCCAACCCTAATTTCCTTTTCGATGGCGGGAAATTTCTCTGAGAGTCCCAACCAAAGTTAACTTATTATCGAGGCCATCAAGGATGGACATTTACCTATGCCCAGTGATTTCGCAAAGCGATCGGGAGAGGATTGATCAGGTTGCGACTGAATGTCTCTTAAATGATAGTGCACATGCCTCTGCTAAGGTACGAGATTTATATTACCTCGAGTTTCTTTCCTGGCTGCCTTTCAAAACCTTAACCCCTCTTTATTTCTCCTCATGCAGCCTCATGTGCTGACTGCAGAATGTCTTCAGCGACACTTGAGAGAAAAGGAGATCGACAATCTCCAGGAAAAGTTTTCCAAGTCTCAGAGCCTTTCAGTTATTGTCGACATATTGGCCTTCCATGATTATGAGATCGAGGCTCTGGGAACTGGGTTTTCGTAACTAAGGACGAGAGGGATGGATATAGCTGAGATGCTGAATATTTGCACGAGGAAGCAATGTTCTATCGAGAGTTGGAGAACTTTGTGAGCCAGTTGCATTGAGGCACTTGTACAGGATGAATCCATTATTGAATAGAGGATTCGTCTCATGAGCTCAAGGTCATTGGAAAATGCCAATGCAACCTCATCTTTGGGGGCATTAGGCTTTCTCCGAGCAAAAGTGCATCGCTTGAAGAGGAAAGTGAACTTTGAGATTCGAAAGTCTAGACTTTGTAAGCGAAGAGTTGATCTGGATAAGGCTCGTGGAGTTCAATTGACGAGACTTCAGTCCCTTAAGGAAGCAAAATCGGGAGGTTTTGATCTTAATGAAAGGATCGCCGAATCTCGATATATGGCAGGTCTTGCCCAAGTACCATCCTTGCACTCCGAGGAACTTATGTATGCATCCAATGAGGATCTCTCAGACTCGGAGGCGCTAAGCAACCATCGAGACAATGAGACTAGTAAATAGGTGTTCCTTTGGGCCCTCGACACATAATAATAGCGAGTAGGTGTTTTTGCTTCCTTTTTCTCTTGTACATATCTTTGGGGGATCGTGAATAAAACCTTCACTTTTACTTGAGTTTTTCTTATCGTATTTCAAGGTTTTATCTCAAGGCGGGAGAAGATCTGGAAGAAAATTTCTCAGTTGCTGAGTAGTCTGTACGGGGAACTGGTTAGTCGCTCTGGGCACCTCATTTCTTGTGAACCATCAGAACACGTCCTTTAAACTTTAACTGTTATATCCACGTGGCGCATAAGTATTTCCATGTACTTCCCTTCATCAGTCTATTGTTCTGCTATCATGTCCTTTTAGAGAAACAAAGAGGAAAACTTCTTTTTCAGATGGAGTTACTACCTTCATCCTTCGCTTCTTTCCCAGTCGTTGCCCCCTTCATCTTCGATCCCGGTCCTGAGCCTGTGACCCAATTTCTTGGGTTCTTGACGAGGATTAGGTACTAACTGGGGTGAAATCAAGGGTGATGATGGTAAAGGCGGTCAGTATCTATCCATCACTTACCTGGGCTGCCTAGGGGCGTGGGATCCTCCTTAGTAGTTCTCTATTTTCCTAAATTTCCTATAATTTAGGTGTTGGGCTCCTCCTACTAGGGTTATACTCGTTCAGCCCCCGTAAGGCAGTTACCACAGCTTGATATACTTTAGTGTCTTCTTTGGAAAAGTACGTGAATAGCATGGATTATCCGCGTTCTTAAGATCCTAAGGCCTGATGGTGCTGGGGCGGATCATGTCTCCAGGGAAACATGGGGGGCTCACATTCCCCATGCACCTCTATGCTTGTCTGCGGATTCTTTCCTCTCCTCAAGCCATCCATTTGTTGTGTTAAGGTGGAGGTGTTCATCACCAACTGGTCAAGCAAGGGGCGGTTAGAGATTAAACTTTTGTCACGACCCAAAAAGTCCAAGTCGTGATGGCACTTATTATAACCCACCAGTAGGTAAGCCAACCCTTAGCTCAAAACTACAAGTAACGGGCTAACTAAAGAAAGAACCCAAAAGCGGAAGAAAACGACAATAACAGCGGAAGATACGATAAACCAATATAAGTAAACATGGAAGGGAAGGGAATAAAAATATACCAGAATCCCCCAAGACCCGGTGTCAGTCGGTACAAGTGCTGCTATAACATAGATGTTCTAGATAGATACAACAAAGTATAGACAATATCTGAAAGTACAATAGGAGACTAGTCCAAAGTAGAGGGAGATGGATCAACTCCGATCGCCAAGAGCTCACCCAATATCTTCGGTCAGCAACTCTGTACGAGGACTGCAATCAACGGCGATAACCCATACTAGGATCTGCATCAACAAAAAGATGCAGAAGTGTAGCATGAGTACTAAAACACGCGGTTGATAATTCGGTATTCTACCTACTTATTGAGCCTTTAAACTTATGCTTTTGCTAAGAATAAGTGGAAAAATAGTGCAATTGACATAGATTACTTCTATTTTGAAGATTTTGTGTTTTAGAAGTGGTCGGGAAAGATTCGAGTGAAAACAAGTCAAATGGGAGCTAAAAGGAGCTGCTGATCACTGACACCAATTTACTCATCGTGACCGCGAGAGTAAATCACACGATCGCGATGCTCACGGAGAAAGCTAACACTATGCGACTGCGACGAGAAGCCACGCGACCGCGTGGAGAAAGGAGTCAGAACTACGTGACTGCGAGGTTGAGACCACGCGACTGCATGGATAGAAAATACAGAACGTCGCGATCGCGAAGCATTATCACACGACCGCGAGGAAGGCATCATCAGTTGCAGGACAGAATTGGAAATTCCCACTTTTGGAAACCCCAATTGATACAAAAGACTCCTAAGCCGTTTTGGAAGCTATCTTTGGTTGGATCTTTGATTTTTCACACATCTTTTGGCAAGTTTGGAGAGAAAGTTCACCAACCAACACCGTAGGATGAAGATTTGGATGCTTTGTATTGTAAAATCTTAAGTTCCATTCTTCAAACTCTTGTTCTTAATTGCTATTTTATTGGTGTATTGTTGACTTGAGATTTTGGGTTTTGTATTAGAGATAATACTTATTTGGGTATTGAATTCATATATAGATTTTGCTCTTGTTTAATTATTTGGGTCTATTGAATCCTCCATTGCTTGAATTTATAGTCAATGGTTGCAAACATTGACTTAGCTTTCTAATTTGGATTTTTTCTTGAGAAAGGATTTTCCTAAATTCGGGAAGATTCAATAGTGGGGATTTGAGGGTTTCCACTCTAGATCAAGGCTAGAGATAGTTTGGTTGACGAAAACTTCCATCTAAGAGTTGGGGTTAGAGATAACCCAACTCACCCAGGTAAATTGTTGGTTATTGCTTACTCATGGTGATTCAAGAGAACCCATGAGGATTGTCGCTTAATTGGTCGAGAGATAGTTAAGTGCACCCTTAGCCAAGACTACCTAGGTGTTAATTGGGTGCAAGTCTTGTTAGTTGAATTCCCATTCCCAATTCTCCCTTGTTATCCTTACTTGACGAAAGCAAGGTGAAAGCCATTGATCAATTTATCTTTTAGTTATTTTCTTTTATCTTTAGTTTTAGTCTAAAACCCCCTTTTAGATATCTTTTTCCTCTTTTTGTTAATTGAACTTCAATAAGTTGCTTGGATTCTTTATTAGATCGATCGCGACTACATTGTTTCCTTGGGTACGATCCCGACACTCGCTGGGAATTATAAATTTTATTTTGCTGCACGATCGTCGTGGCCTCCTACTTGGAGAGCATGATTTGCGCGTTCATCAGCGGTACCCAGTAGGCATCATCGGCCGACTGAGCTTAAACAAGATATAAATATAACAAAAAGCGAATATAACCCAAGGGGGAGAAAGATGATTCAGAAGGAAATATAGTGGTCAAAACCTAAATAAAAAGGGGAAACACCACCACAATATGAAAAGCATAACAATAAACCAGCTACAACCAATTCAGACTTCCTGAGTCCATAAAATATACCCAATAAAGACAACCAACTACACACAGATTCCGATAGTAAAGATACGCAAGGAATACCATGAAGATACAATATGGAATAGATGAAATGAAATGTGGCCAATGCAATAATGAATGAGAACCCTGAGTCACCTCACGGGCCGCCGGAGCTTACCAGCCAATACCGTACCATAATATTTGGAATGTCCCTTCAAGCCGCCAAATCTTATCAGTATAACAATCAATGCCACAATATCCACGTATAATCAAGAAAAACCAGAGTATTCTCATGGGCCGCCAGAGCTTACCAATATAACAATTTCCATAAGTAAAACCCTGTATATATACAAAAGAGGGGGAGCTTATCAATATAATCCCATAACCAATGGAAAGCAAGGTTCAAATCGTCTCTCAAACCAAGTGCACAAAATATAGGTATTTTCCCATTTCGAAGTCAGTAAAACAGTGATGTACAATTTCTCCTTAACTGCACAAGTTTATAGAAAAGAAACCGTTGTTCTTCTTTATCAACCAAAAACATTTATAAAAGTAGGATGCTCTCCCTGGATCTCCAATCATTTAAAAAGGAAGTATTTTGGGTTTTAAATGTTAGTAGTCAGCTTAAATCGGTAAAATCTTTCCTTAATTTGAAAACCATTTGTTAAAAGAAGATTCCCTTATAAAACCACTGAGCCAATTGATTCTCATAAACTCGTACTATTCAGTTCCCTTCAATCCATACCATAATCCAATAATATGTGAAAAAGAGATGAACACGAATCAATTCAAATAGATGTATGTATGCATATGATGCACGTAGATAAACCAAGATAGGGAATTTCACCCTTCATAACAATATCGTACTAACCTGGACTCCAGCCAGCCCAACACCATGGCCATAGGCCCGCAGATCCACATACCAAATCCAACCATAAGAATATAACATAATAAGAACAACCAGAAAACCAAGTAAGAAACTACCCTACCAGGAACTATACCCATCGGATGCTAAGGCCGACTATTCTAGTACAAATACTAAAAGGGAACACTACACTATCTGCCAAACCCCAAGGGACCCGCCTAAGGAAATCAATTAACCGAAACTAAGCATAAAGCGTACAATAAATAGAAACTTAAGCAAAGCACAACCATACTTACCTGGCTCTTGCAAGTCACATTTCCACAGCCTCGAGTCCCCAATTACATGATAAATAGAACACCAAACCAACACGAATAATAATAATAAAAATAACATAGCAACGATAACATCTACTCTATCCCAAACCTTTATCTAATTCTAGGCTAAGGCTCCCTAATCTAATAATCTCAACCACAAACAATCTAAACTAAACTAAGGCATCTGACCCTAATCCCAAGGATATTACACCGCCTACGCCAAGTCTTAAGGAAGAGCTACAACCTATGCTTATGATTACTAGCCAAAATCTCACTCTAGAGCACCTAATCACCTATAAGGATCAATAAGCCTACTCATAACCGTATACAAACCACAAGATCCCACCAACCATTATCAAGTTATTATATTCATACCTCATACGAGCAAAGTCTAGAAAATAGTAAACCATAACCTACCAGAAAGGCCGAGCACGCACAATCAATCCACAAGACCGGAGCCTATCCCCTCCAAGAAGTATCCGCAAGCAGCCACACTATCATAACAATACTCTACACATCAATACAAATCTAACGGTATCCATAGTGCTAATATTTTAACCGGGTCAAAATTTGGGTAAAAAATCAAGATCATGGGCCCTGTGACCTAAAACCTAAAATAAAAGTTACCACGAGATTCCTAACGCTACAAGCAACGCATGCTCAAAATTTGAGCAAAACATGAGCAGGAGAGGGGCCTAAAACCGCCCCTAATCCCAAGAACAAATTTAGAATCAAAAAGGAGATTTACGGAAATTAAAGGTTAGAACTTACGAATAAAAGGCGAGAAATCGATCACGGACCATAAAATAATCACCTCAATGCCTTGGAATAGTCCCACACAAAATTTGGGAGCTTGAAGCTCAAGAGCAATGGAGAAAAATGGATTTTTGGTGAAGAAAACGAAGGAGAAGGTATATATATATACATGGATTTGTTCATCGTATCGCGAGAAAAACCCTCGAGATCGCGATGAACAAACTGGCCAACTCATCGCAATCGTGATGGTTAGCCTTCGAGATCGCGATGAACAAAGGAGTAGGGCCTTCATCGCTATCACGAGAAAACCCTTCGCGATCGTGATGAACAAAGAGGTTCTTCATCGCTATCGCGATGAACCCTTCGAGATCGCGATGAACAAATTTTGGCCATACCAACAACAGAAAATCAGCAGAAAAGAAACTTCAACGGGGTATTCTGGGCACAATCAAAACCCGATACTCACAAATCAAATATGCTATTAGAGTGGAAACGACGCTTCAAACTTAACGGAATGGATAAAACTTCCATTAGAGGTCGATTTAACAAAAAGTGGGCTCCGCGCCCAAAGATCAATCTTAGATCAACTATTTCCAAAATAGAACCCAATGGCCGAAATTAAGTTCGGAAGCCTCGGGACCCGAACTAATGGTCCCTCTAGCCTAAACTCGATGTTGCGGAGCTAACAGCGCTGGCAAAATTTCCATCCGAGGCCATCTTCTCCAAATGTTGACCAAACTCAACCATATAAGCCCAACTAGTCTGAAAATACAGAACGAGAGAGAATTCCAAGCTGAAAAGCTCTCGGATCCGGATAAAAGGTCCTCCTAGACCAAAGTCCACGCTCCGAAGCCAACGAAACTGTCAGAATTTAATTCCGAGCAAGATTACCAAGAATGTTGACCAAAGTCAATAATTTCCAAAGTTTGAACTCTAAAATAGGGAAATGGTCATAACGACTAAACGAACGGCTCGAGCACCGAACTATCAGTCCCGACAAGTCATAAATAACCTGTAGCTGTTGCAGGGAAACTTAAAATGCAAAAAATGTAAGGAAATAGAGAAATGACCTGGAGGGTCGTTACAACATCCACTACTAAAAGAACTTTTGTCCTTGAAAGTTAAGAAATAGGAAGTACCCGGAGGCTCAGAAATAAAAAGATACCAGGTCCGTGAGTCGAGCTAGGCCTCCCGAGGAGCCTCCACATTTGGACAACAACCAACAAAAAGGTAACCAAGGAACGCTTACTAAAACCTTAATTCAATACCAGCCAAAACAGGAAAGACAACAAACTCTAACTCAAAAGCTAACCGGTCAAATAACTTAAACAAAATCCCAAAAGAAAACACTCAAAAAGCACTAATCACAACAAAAGAACCACGAAAATCAAGGCAATCATCACACTGAACTGATAAGCATGCTATCACAAAGCACAAAAGCCATTTCCTCCAATATCCTAACCCACGAGTCCTGGGTCCGAAGACCCTTTCGTCTATCCAAAAATATCAGCATTCAAATCACAAAGTCAAACACAAGCCAAACACTCGAGTAAAACTCGAAAAACATCAACAAATCTATCGAAAAGCTAGGACCCCTACCATACTCTACCTCCACGAAGAAGTCTAAAAACTCAATCTCAACAAGAACCAAACACTAGCCCTACAAACCCATGAAATGTAAACACCTGCCCGAGACATACCCACTATGACCGGATTAGCCTACCCTGACTAACCGTCGATCCGCAGATGGACAACTGTGGTAAGATTACCAGAATAACCCAAACTTACCAGAAACAACCAACTGAAAAGAAAACACCGGTATTTGAAAAAGAGAGTAACCAGGAAACCCATGCTGAAGGGCAACCTTCCGAATGCAGATTCTGAACCAAACCCTCTAAACCACACAATGTATGATCCGGCAAAAGGGACTAGGCTAGGTCTGCCTATCCGACCAGGACCCAAGAACACCAGAACCAAGCAAGAAATGTAGCAAGTATGAGACGAAGCCTAAAGTCAATCCTCCAACCCTTAGGGAACCCATAACACTCTGGTATAATCGCTAGAAGGGAACGGTCTCCTAAATAAATCTAGTCAAAAGTGCCTTGAATAAAAAAAGTCTTCCACAACCCTCTTGAAATAGTCCACTAACCCGCAAAGTCTGAAACACAACCAACTCCTAATCTATCTCCTCCCTACTCCTCGAGTAGACTCAGCTGCCACCCAAGAATACTGTAGTAATTGGAACCTGAAAAGGATATGAATATGATGCTCAGTAATCTGCAACCGCTAATGGGGAATGGGTCAAACCAAAGGACATAGCTGGGAACTTATGAAGGAACGAGTTCTGAGGTAGTCCTTAGAATGCCCACCACGCTGACCCTTAACAGAAGATAACCCGAATCTCAAACTCTGACTTTAGAAAACACTTTCGCAACCTAAACCTTCATCAACCGCAGAAATTGACCCAAAGGAAGAACGTCGGAACCAGCACCATAAACAAAAGCAAGACAACCCAACAACCCAGAACTGCTAGGTGCTAAGATGACAAAACCAAGCCTAGAATTTCTGTGAAACCCGCCAACCATAATGACTAGGCCTACCGCGCTTTGCATCCCAATATAGTTACTACCCAAATGCCAACATACTCAATCCACTACTGAAAGAATTCTTCTATAGGGTAGCTATATGCACAAGTACCACAATCTCACCATGCGAGTATGGATAAGAAGTGATGTAAGCAGATTAATATAAGGACACGCAAACCCCACAACAAACAATATCGAAAGCTCACTGATGCTAACAAAATTGTACCTGTGATAGAAGCATCTGTGTGACTCCATCTGCCATGACTACTCGACCGATAAAGCTGGGGACCATCCCTACTAATCTGTGCACTGCCCCTGGCCGGTGATGCTGGAACTCAGAGAGGGTGAAACTCCCTGAATCTCGGACAAGTCTTTGCAAAGTATCCCTTCTCACCACAAACATAGAAACCCCTACTAGAAGTTCCCCGCTGAGAAAATCTGGCTGAACCTGATTGGCCACCATGGCTTGGATACCCAGAATGTAAACCTCGAGAAGTATGACCTGAACCCTGACTACGCTGCCTCAAACAACTGCTCCCTGAAATCTAAAATACCACACGAACTGGCCGGCAAAACTAGAAATGTTGTGAGTGACACCCATGGGGAAACCTCTGCCTCGAAACTGAAAATCACTAAAACTACCCTGATGGCGAGGCCTCTTACCACTGCTTCCACCGGCCTCAAGACATATACCTTCAAAAACCCCTACATGATCAACAACCACACAACCACAAGAAATGTAGCCCCTGATGCCACTAGCTACTCTGTAGCCAAACAAAGTGGTAGATCCAATCTTCTGATAAACTGGAGAACCTGCTCCTGCTTTGTAGGGAGAATCATAGTAGCATGCCTAGACAACTCATGGAACCGTGCCTCATACTCAAAAACTGACATAATGCCCTACTCTAACCTGGTGAACTGATCCCTCAACCTCTCTCTCAAGCTGCGAGGTACAAACTTCTCCAAGAAAGCCTCAGAGAATTGAGTCCAAGTCATCGGAGGTGACCCGGCTGGTCTGCAAGCAGTATAAGATTGCCATCACTATTTTGCCAAACCATCCATCTGAAATGAAGTGTAATCAGATCCATGAGACTCAACTAACCCAAGGTTATGCAACCTCTCCTGGCAACTAATCAAGAACTCATAAGTATCCTCTCTCGAGGAACTAGAAAACCTTGGAGGAACTAATCTGATGAACCTGCTCAACATCTTCTGCTCCTCAATTGACATAATCAGCGTAGTTGCAATAGGCTGAGCAACCAATGGAATTGGCAATATACCCAAATGGGGAGCCATAATAGCTGGCTGTGCTCCTAGTCCCTGACTACCATGTGGCGCTCTCTGGCCTAAAGTCTGTGTCTCACCTCTAATTTGTGAACCATCAGGTGCACTAGGTAGTGTCCTGGCCTGTGACAAACTCTCCAATAAGCTAAGAATCCTAGATAGAATACCCTGAAGGACCGACGAAGCTACAAATACTGCTGGAGGCTGAGCTGACCCCACGCCCTCCGACTGAAATTGAACACCCATGACCTCTAACTCTGGTAATCGCGCTCCAGTAGCAGGCGCATGAGCCTCACCCAAGCCTACTGTCGACCTCATCATAACCATCTGAGAAGGAAAGGAACAATTGAAGTTTAGAATTTTATGGAGCGAAGAACGCACGATAAGAAATCAACAAGATGGAACTTTTCCTAATGATGCCCAATAGCCTCCTGCAGATAGGATACAAACGTCATCGTACCGATTTGTGAGACTCTACTAGACACCTGCCCTTGTACCAATGACACTGGTGAACCTAGAGCTCTGATACCACTCTGTCATGAACTAAAAACTCTAAGTCGTGATGTCAACTACTATAATCCACCAGTAGGTAAAGCAACCCTTAGCTCAAAACTACAAGTAACAGGCTAGCTCAAGAAAGAACCCAAAAGAGGAAGAGAACAACAATAACAATGGAAGATACGATAAACCAATATCAGTAAATAGGGAAGGAAAGGGAATAAAAATACACAAGAATCCCCCAAGACCTGGTGTCAGTCTGTACAAGTTTTGCTACAACTTAGATGTTCTAGATAGATACAAAAAAATGCGGACAATCTCTGAAAGTACAGTAGGAGACTAGTCCAAAGTAGAGGGAGATTGATCAACTCTGATCGCCAAGAGCTCACCCAATATCTCCAGTCAGCAACTCTGCACGAGGACTGCAATCAATGGGGATAACCCATACTAGGATCTGTATCAACAAAAAGATGCAGAAGTGTAGCATGAGTACCAAAACATGCGGTACCCAGTAGGCATCATCGACCGACTGAGCTCAAACAAGATATAAATATAACAAAAAATGAATATAACCCAAGGGTGAGAAAGATGAGTCAGAAGGAAATATAGTGGTCAAAACCTAAATAAAAAGGGGAAACACCACCACAATATGAAAAGCATAAAAATAAACCAGCTACAACCAATTCAGACTTCCTGAGTCCAAAAAATACACCCAATAAAGACAGCCAACTACACACAGATTCCGATAGTAAAGATACGCAATGAATACCATAAAGATGCAATATGGAATGTATGAAATAAAATGGAATGAAATGTGGCCAATGCAATAATGAATGAGAACCCTGAGTCACCTCACGGGCCGCCAAAACTTACCAGTCAATACCATACCATAATACCTGGAATGTCCCTTCAGGCCATCGGAGCTTATCAGTATAACAATCAATGCCACAATATCCACGTATAATTAAGAAAACCCAGAGTATTCTCATGGGCCGCCGGAGCTTACCAATATAACAATTTCCACAAGTAAAACCTCGTATATATACAAAAGGTGGGGGGGGGCGAGAGCTTATCAATATTATCCCATATCCAATGAAAAGCAAGGTTCAAATTGTCTCTCAAACCAAGTGCACAAAATAGAAGTATTTTCCCATTTCAAAGTCAGTAAAGCAGTGATGTACAATTTCTCCTTAACCTCACAAGTTTATAGAAAAGAAACCGTTTTCTCTCTTTATCAACCAAAAACATTTATAAAAGTAGGATGCCCTCCCTGGAGCTCCAATCATTTAAAAAAGAAGTATTTTGGGTTTTAAACGTTAGCAGTCAGCTTAAATTGGTAAAATCTTACCTTAATTTGAAAACCATTTGTTAAAAGAAGATTCCCTTATAAAACCACTGAGCCAATTGATTCTCATAAACTCGTACTATTCAGTTCCCTTCAATCCATACCATAATCCAATAATATGTGAAAAAGAGATGCACACGAATCAATTCAAATAGATGTATGTATGCATATGATGCACGTAGATAAACCAAGATAGGGCATTTCACCCTTCATAACAATATCGTACTAACCTGGACTCTAGCCAGCCCAACCCCATGGCCATAGGCCCGCAGATCCACATACCAAATCCAACCATAAGAATATAACATAATAAGAACAACCAGAAAACCAAGTAAGAAACTACCCTACCAGGAACTATACCCATCGGATGCTAAGGCCTACTATTCTAGTACAAATACTAAAAGGGAACACTACACTATCTGCCAAACCCCAAGGGACCCGCCTAAGGAAATCAATTAACCGAAACTAAGCATAAAGCGTACAATAAATAGAAACTTAAGCAAAGCACAACCATACTTACCTGGCTCTTGCAAGTCACATTTCCACAGCCTCGAGTCCCCAATTACATGATAAATAGAACACCAAACCAACACGAATAATAATAATAAAAATAACATAGCAATGATAACATCTACTCTATCCCAAACCTTTATCTAATTCTAGGCTAAGGCTCCCTAATCTAATAATCTCAACCACAAACAATCTAAACTAAACTAAGGCATCTGACCCTAATCCCAAGGATATTACACCGCCTACGCCAAGTCTTAAGGAAGAGCTACAACCTATGCTTATGATTACTAGCCAAAATCTCACTCTAGAGCACCTAATCACCTATAAGGATCAATAAGCCTACTCATAACCGTATACAAACCACAAGATCTCATCAACCATTATCAAGTTATTATATTCATACCTCATACGAGCAAAGTCTAGAAAATAGTAAACCATAACCTACCGAAAAGACTGAGCACACGCGCACAATCCAATCTACAAGATCGGAGCCTATCTCCCTCGAGAAGCATCCGCAAGTAGCCACAGTATCATAAAAATACTCTACACGTCAATATGAAGCTAACAGTACCCATATTGCTAATATTTTATCTAGGTTGAAATCTGGGTCAAAAATCAAGCCCGTGGGCCCCGCAACCCAAAATCGAAAATGAAAGTTACCATGAGGTTCCTAACGCTACCAGTAACGCATGCTCAAAATTTGAGTGAAAAAATGAGAAAGGGAGGTTCCTAAAACAACCCCTAATCCCAAGAACAAATTTAGAATCAAAAAGGAGATTTTACGGAAATTAAAGGTTAGAACTTACAAATAAAATGAGAGAAATCGATCACGGACCATAAAATAATCACCTCAATACCTTGGAATAATCCCACACAAAATATGGGAGCTTGAAGCTCAAGAGCAAAGGAGAAAAATGAAATTTTGGTGAAGAAAATGAAGGAGAAGGTATATATATAGACATGAATTTGTTCATCGCTATCGCGAGAAAAACCCTCGAGATCACGATGAACAAACTGGCCAACTCATCGCGATCGCGATGGTAAGCCTTCGAGATCAAGATAAACAAAGGAGCAGGGCCTTCATCGCTATCGCGAGAAAACCCTTCGCGATCGCGATGAACAAAGTGGTTCTTCATCGCTATCGCGATGAACCATTCGAGATCGCGATGAAATTTTTTTGGCCATACGAGCAACAGAAAATCAGCAGAAAAGAAACTTCAACGGGGTATTCCAGACATAATCGGAACCCGATATTCACAAAACAAATATGTTATTAGAGTGGAAATGATGCTTCAAACTCAATGGAATCGATAAAACTTCCATTGGAGGTCGATTCAATGAAAAGTGGGCTCTGCGCCCAAAGATCAACATTAGACCAACTATTTTTAAAATGGAACCCAATGGCCAAAATCAAGTCCAAAAGCCTCGGGACCCGAACGAATGATCCTTCTAGCCTAAACTCGACATTCAGGAGCTAACAACACTGACAAAATTTCCATCCGAGGCCGTCTTCTCCAAATGTTGACCAAAGTTAACCATACAAGCCCAATTGTTCTGAAAACACAGAACGAGAGAGAATTCCATGCTGAAAAGCTCCCGGATCCCGACAAAAGGTCATTCTAAACTAAAGTCCATGATTCAAAGCCAACGAAACTGTCAAAATTTGATTCCGAGCATGATTACCAAGAATGTTGACCAAAGTCAATGATTTCCAAAGTTAGAACTCTAAAACAGGGAAATGGTCATAACGACCAAACGAATGGCCAAAGCACTGAACTGTCAGTCCCGACAAGTTATAAATAACTTGTAGCCACTGTGAGGAAACTCAAAACACAGAAAATGCAGGGAAACAGAGAAATGACCTGGAGGGTCATTACAACTTTTGAGAACTTTCAAAAGGAAGTTTGACGCGACACAGTTCAAGGCTAATTTAATTATCGAATCCCTTGAAGGACAGTGATGAGGCACGATGGTGCTAAATTTTTTTATGGGCAACCCATTTTCCCTGAATGTAATCCCCTTTTTAGGGAAGTTTTTGTATGTTAATCCCTTTTTCGGGAGTACTGAAAGTAAACCCTTTTTTTGGGCATTGAATAAAAGGTCTTTCTTTTTGTGTTTTGGCTATTTTTGAACATCTTAATTACTTTTTAATGCTTTCAGGTTTTGCCTTTTGTGTATGTTCCCACATTGTATCGACGTATCTAACACTCGAGCGCCCAAACTTGTTAACTACGCGGCCACTCATGAATTTCTCAAAGTAAGAAGGTAGGGTCTTGTTTAGCGCCTTAGGGGGTGATGCCACATTAGTTTACCCTTTCTTACTGAGAGTCCTTATTGATTGGGTCTAAGTTTTAGGGTTACATTTTAAGTGATGGGAGATAGATGGCTAACCGGTGTTCTTTTATTATTGGCACATCTCTCACTATCATTTGTATATTAGTTCAGGGAGTGACTACTTTTTACCCGTGTTAGGACGTTGATTCTTTAATATTTTCTCTTTTTTTGAGGGGGATCCCTTAGTTTTATTTTTTATGCACTGGGATGCTAAGTTTGGACATCTCCTGATTACTTATAGGGTAGCAATTTGGGAAGCTCTCGCCTTTATCCCATAGCCATTTATTGGCTCAGGATTTCAATGAAAATTAGGAACTTTTTTCTCTACTGAGAGTATCCTATGATGGGGGCTCGTTGTTTTGCTTACAGATGATCATTCCATCGGGATTTTATAGTAGCGATTTAATTGCTCTACTGCCTTTCTTGGTGTTATACCAAATCCTTTTTCTGAGAACCTTATCCATTTTCATCTAGTGCTAGGCACACCATGTGAGATTCTAATGTATTCATGTGTGAGTCCCTATAGGAGGGTATATTCTTAGTGTTGCGGGACTCTAAGTTCCTAATTCAGGAGTAGATCCATTTCTTTGGATCAGAATCGTTGGAGCTCAACTCCTTTTCACTTTGGAACATTGGGTTTTGGTGTGAACGGGGGAGGGAAGTTTACTCGAACCCAAAGATTCAAACAATATTTTATTCATGATTTGCATAGAAATATTTCATAGTCATACTCGGGGCATACAACTTTTTACATATTGAAAAATTAAAAAGAATATTGGCTTTACCCAAAAGTGCTAAATGTTACCTTATTAAAAACCTGTCCAGAAAAACCCGTTGTGGGATAAAAACTAGTCAAAGGAAAAGAATGTAACTTACGTTCTTTCGAGGACTTGTTGCCGCTGCTCGCTCCGTGTTCTTTCTACTTCCGTAGTTTCCAACCTGTTCCATCTTTCCTGATCCTTCGGGAGAACATTTGAGCTAACTTCAGTGGGGTGCCTGCAATGTCAAGATGGGACCAAGCAAAATAATCCAAGTAAGCCCTAAGAGAATTTAAAACTGCTTTCCTGAGCTCAGGGCTAAGTCCCCCGCCCAGGAATACCTTTTCATTGGAAAATTCTTCGAGAAGGGAGATTGGTTTGATATTTGTAAGTGTTTGCGCTCGATATCATTCGGCCAATATCAATGACTCTAAGTTCTAGTCTCATGGCCTTTTAGGTTCGGATCAGGCCGTGGGGAGTTGGCTATACCCAGGGGTGCGCATCAGTTGGTTCAGTTCAGTTTTGTGTATTATTGGTTTGGGCTATCAATTTTTTGTTGGTAAACACGCTAAACTGATAACCAAACCAATAAGATATTTATTATCAATTTTTAGTTTATCGATTTGTGGTCCTTAACAGTTTGATTTTCGGTTTAACCAATAAGAAAATATTCTTCTAATTATTTTTTTGCTTTCTTTTCTTATTTTCATCTATTCATATATATACACTACTTTTATGTGTAAAAGCCTACACAAATTACAAAAAAAAGCAAATGAAAATACATTATTTCTAAAACAAACTTGTTTTCTTTTTTTGTTAAGTAGAAAATTTGACTGCAGTAACAACGATAATGATCTCTCAAAAATTGCCAATTTATAGTTTACACTAATGGGTAGAACCCCACCAAGCCAACGACTCGACAAAGAAAACAACAACACTAAGATAATAACTATATAATGTGAAAAATGATAGGTATGTATTTAAAATCTAAAGCCACTATTATATAACTAGAGATAACAATATAATTTTAATATAATCGTATTGAATTATCGGTTAAACTATTAACTAAAACTATAAAATCGAAAACTAAACCGATAGTCCAATAAAAAATTTACAAAACCGTTAAAAAATTGTTAACCCAATAATATGATACCAATAAGCTAATACTATTTTTTTGGTTTGGTTTATCGATTAAACCGGTTTTTACACACCCCTAGCTATACCTGCGAGGCTTAGCCCCCTCACAAAGGCTTCAACATTGCTTTCTTACAGACCCCACTTTTGATCCAATTTGAGCATGTATTCCCATGAAACCAACCACGATGTCTTCTTGAGTACTTGTAGCGAGTAAACATCTGACCCAAGACCTGACTGGGTTGAGCGACCGACCTCCTTCGTACAAGCTAGGATCCCATCCCGTGCTCTTTGGAGGCTAGTGACTTCTCCCTTTAGTATGATGACCCTCTTCATCATGTTTGTGACAACCTTTGCCGTGAATATTTCTACATTAAGGTCTACATCCTACACCTCTATTCTTTTCATGTTGTGTTTCATGAAAGTAGACACAAATAATCAAGTTGTTAAGATAACCAGAGTCAAATCTACACACAACTTCTCAATCCTCACGGTGGGTGCCAAATTGTTTACCCTAAAATTGATACAGTTGAATTTGTTTAAGGCCAAGAGTACGCATGCTAAATTAAGCTCTATTTTTGATCTGTCTACTAGCGAATTGATTATCTATTTAACAAGTAAAAATGACCTAAATGCAGGTAAATCAAGTTAAGTCAATAAATAAGTATAGATCTGAGAAATGGGCTCTTAATAACGTCTTTAGAGAGACATGGGATCCTCCTTCAAAAGTAATATAGGAGTTTAAATGGGCACAATAAGTAAGTAAGCAAAGAGAAAAATCATTTCTTAGTGAGCAAGTAAGAGAGTGTGTTGTATTTCTTTCGAATCAAATTTTTGATGCCTTACAAATGATAAGGAATGCCTATTTATAGATTACAGTAAATGGTTTTTAGACAATGGAAAAGGTTTCTTTTAGGAACTATAGTACTCCGACCAATGACATAGCTCCAATTGTCATATCCGTTGCTGATGTCAACCAATATCCTCTGTGGGGGTCAGACTGGTACACTATGCGTCCGCGTACCTGACAAATCTGAGACCTTTGTCCCATTGTCCTTTTTCCTACGTCATTCAGGCTCTTCTGAAGGGGGAGGGGGGCAATATTACCTCCAAAATATCCTTCGAAGGAACTTCCTCCGATGGCCCAACTACTAATGAGTTATCTCTCTAACACATACAAACTCATCCATTCCCGAGAGGACCCTTTGTTTTACTAAAAACCTTCGAGGGCCTTTACTCAATACAAGATGTGTAGTGTTATTACTTGGGTTTTCTCATCTATGTACAATAATATGAGTAGTTCTTATACGGCACATAAGGGATAGCAGTTGGAGCTTTTTTGCTTTCATAAATTACTTTTGAAATTCAATATAGAGCAGCAATTTGGTGGTATGCTATTTTCGGATAAATTTGGCAAATAGCCACTTCTAATACCTTCTTTGAAACATCAACACCACTATTTTGAAAGCTATTAGTATTTAGCCTTTTGATATGAAAAGAAAGTTTGGACAAAAATATTGCCAGCTAACACGGAACAACTCCAACACACAATCTTAGAGTTCAAAGCCTTTACAAGTGAATCTTCAGTACACTATGTTGGGGTTCAAAAATATTCCTACATGTAAAACTCTAGCAATGTATGCTAGAGTTTGGAACTTTTAAAGATAAAATTCCAACATTGTATCTTGGCTCTCTTTGCAACATGTTTTGGTTAAAATATTCATACTATCATTTTCAATCCACATGTTCAATTGTCTCCCCTGTTTACCTATATATACACTGTCACGCCTCGAGCCTATCCCCTGGATGTAACGCGAGACCCAAGATTACAAAAGATCTCAAGATAACCCTCTGGCATTAGCATGACTTAAAAACTGAACAAAATATAAGAACGGAAGCTTAACTGAAGTAATGAGCAACTTAATCTGTTATGAAAATATAAGTCTAAAAATGACAATCTGAATTAAGCTGAACATCTGACTCTATGTCTGAAAGCCTCTTCTACTAATGAGCTGCTGGGATAAGCCCCCAGCTAACTCTAAATACTGAAAACTGAATGAAAGAACTAATAATCTAGGATGAAGCTAAACTCCAAGTCCTCGAATGAGGAGGACTCACCAAGCTGGCTGGATGTGCTGCTGATCTACTAGCCTCGAATCTGGGGGCAAGCTACTGAATCTACATCATGATAGGATACAACACAAAGAGGTATGCGGTCAGTGCTATGGAATGTAATTAGTATGTGAGATATGCATATGTCATGATAAATATACTTGGAAGCATGCTTAAAACTGAGTTCATGTATAAATAGAGGAAATCATAAGTAAATATTAAAATTTGAATATAAGTCATAAAACAATAAGCCAAACTTCAAAATAGAATATCATATAACTTAAAAGCTTGAAAACCTTCATACAGGAGTTTCTTATAACCGACAATAGACCATGTGAGCTACATGGAATCCAACTGTATAACCCCAGTTGACAAAGCTGCTCCAAACCTTGCCAAGGCACGGGGCACCATACATGTCATAGCGTGGAACCACTTTCATAAACTCGAGGAGACACTCTCAACTAACGAGTAAGCTCTTTCATAAACCCGAGGAGACGCTCTCAACTCACGAGAACCCTCTTAACCTATGCTGGCAACATAGTTTGGACTTGGGTGGTCTAGAACCCTTATCGCTCGGTGCTAAATACTACTTCCAAAACATACATATAGCTCATATAATACTTATGACATATCTAATGCCAGAACTGTTTGAAAAGCATAAGGACATATCTAATGTCATGAAAGTCTCAAACCATAAGTCTTAAAGCTTAGCATAACCATAATTCAAAACATACTTTTCTTTCTTAATTCATAACTTGAAGAATTAGGCATTCAATTTCATGATACTTGAAGTCATGTTATCTAAACATGCCAATTTTACTTGAATACATGAAATTTAATGAAATCATGCTATAATTAATTCTCAATACATGGGATTTTGGAAATAATTAAGAAATCTCAAATAAATCATGGGAAAAGAGTGAGAAACCATGAATTGATGCTTTAAAACTGAATACATAGGATTTTCCCCAATTTGGGTAAGAATTCTAATTTCATAAGTTCATAAATCAAAGTAAAACTTGAGGGTTTTGGGCATAAGGGTGAAATGAATCCCTTATTGAATATGCACATACCTAAGAAGAAACCCTAGGCCTTGGAGCTTGAGTGGAGGATCCTTTCTTTCTTTTAGGAGCTTGAATTGAGAGGATGGAAGAGAACTAGGCAAGTGGGAATGAAACCCCTCCTATAGGCTTAAAACAACAAGGTTTAGGATTTTAGAATGGGAAAGGACCAAAATACCATTAATTAAACTCATAGAAAAAAGTGCAGAAAATCATCGGACAGGCCCTTCGATGGGCCGTCGGAACGGCTGTCGGTTCTTCGGCAGCCTAACAGTACTTCACCAAAATGCCCATAACATTTTACTCCTGACTCAGATTAACAAGCAGTTAGTGGCGTTGGAAAGAAGATTAAAATACCTTTAATTTGGTAGGTACTAGGCCATCTAACTATTCATATTCTAGGAGAAATGATCGATTGAAGTTGACCCTAGTTAGAACTTACATGAAAACTAAATCGGTAAAAAGACTTTCAACTTAACTTTGAGCTAGGGGTCCTTTATGACTTCAATTCACATCTAATACTCCTTCAAAACTTAGGAATTGATCTTAATACTTAAATTTATAGAAAATTCATCTAGTTCGGGTCTAACAACAAATGAAGAATGGATCGGATCTTGGCTTAGAATTTCTTGGGTGTTACATACACTCACATTCTTTTTGCGGTCAAATGTAACTAAAACAAAAAAGAAGCCGTTCCAAATAGTCAAAGAAGCAAATATTAAAGAGAATACATGAAAATTAAAGGAGATCATAGGAAAATGAAAATAAAGGAATTGATATGCACTTTAAGAAAAGATACAAATTGATACAAACGTGATGAAAATTAGATAGAGTTTGACCAACAAAGAGATTAGGGGAAAACGAGGATGGTTACCTATATTATATCACTCAACCATCTAGTTTATCAAATATGGCCAAATTATACACTATACATATGCTCAATTTTATATGGTGTGTATACGTGTGTATATTATATTTATAGGTATTGTATATTATATGTAGAGATATGTATATTATATGAATCAGTACGAATATTTGTCATGACACAATTTCTCAGGTCATGATGGCACCTACCATCCCCCAGTAGGCGAATCAATCCCTGTAGCCCAGAATGGTTAGTAATAGGCTACTACCTAACCAACACGCATAATAAGCAGAAATAAGCGGAAACAGATATAATAGAGAACAACGTGGAAGAAAATAACCTATATATATATATATAAACAAGGAAACTACACCAACCCAAAAAACTGATATCGATAGTATATGAGCTTCTAATAGAATACAAGTGCTAGAAGTAACAAAACAGAATATACAACTGTCTTCAAATAAATAAAGAGTAACAGTGCCAAAAGATGAGATACGGTGAATCCCCGGTCTTCAGGCGCTCACCCCAGTCTCAAAAGTCCAAAAGCTGCACGAGTCTCCACGCGATCAACGATGAAAGCTCACACTAATATCTGCACCAAAAAGATACAAAAGTGTAGTATGAGCACCAATTGCTAAGCAACGGGTACCTAGTAGGCATCACCGATCGACTGAGCGCATATACGATAGAAAAATAGTAACCAGCAGATAGCAAAGAATCAGTCACAGAAGCAATAGATAAAGAACATGGAAACTAGCACAGATAAAAATCAACAAGAATTACAAACATGCTATGCTAGCAACAAAAGATATATATAACAGAGAACATAAGTGAAGGAAAGAAGAACGCACCTGGAGTCCTTGCAACAATAATATATATAAAAAGAGAGTTTAGAAGGATGGCGATATACCGGTAACCTCAAGTAAAAAGGGAAGGAAGGAGAGCAAGTAACATACTCATTCTATAGGCACTATAATTAACAGAATCATACTACAAACCCAACTTCAAGATAAGAACATACAGGAATCCACTTTACAAGTACAACCCTAGGATGGAATAAATTAAGCCACAAAGAAATCGAAACCACTAATTAACACCATGAAAAATGGTAGGATCCGCTAACCCATAAATACTCAGAAGGCCACATAAACAGTGCCTCAACAATATGGGAACTACTAGCCCATCAATAATCAAAAGTCCAATAATCGGAGCCTCAACGGGCTAGAATCCACTAAACCACCAATAACCGAAGGCCAAAACAAGCTCTATAATAAGACAGGAGTAATATAATCTACCTACAGTCCCAATGACCGCCCATACAACTGAGGAACATAATCAAGTGAAAACAAACCCTCTGGCATCCCATACTACTAGAGAATACATTGAGCAAATAGCAAACAAGGGTGGAATTCGAATGAAATATGCATGATGATGTGATATGACATAACTGGTGTGATAGTAACCCTGTATGTACCTCCTCCAATGGCTATAGGCCCAGTAGGTAGGATCCATGGAAAGTCTGCCCCATATACCTCAACTACACCATATACCTCTCCTCTGTCACACTCAAAACGTAGCCCTTGGTCTGGATTGGCAAGGTCCATGAAGGTCCTCGACCACATACTGAAATAGAATGAAAATCTCAAAGTAGGTGTAGATCAGTAATCGGAATCTCGTAGTATGTGCCCAGAATCAAACCGGGTCTAAAGCAGTAGTAGTAATCTCAAAACCCCATCAAAGGGAGCCCAAAGTATATCCGGGTCTAAATCGGTAAAATAACCCTTATAAAGGGTGCCCAGAGCGTATCCGGGTCTAAATACGTAGTAAAAACATGTCTAGCACTCCGACACAGTCGAGTCTAGTATCAGTATAAAAACTGATGGTAAAATCATCGTAATATCCTTTTTACTCCAAGAGGTTTCATAAAAATCAGTTCCAAAATCCTTTTATAATCATTTTACCAAAAATGGGCCCTGGAGGCCATGTAAAGTTTAGAAAACCGTTCATAGTAGGCCCGAAGCCAAATCTGTAGTAAAATATGTAGAAAAATCCTTTGCATGAATGATATGCTTGCAAATAATAGATTAGCCCAATGGCTCACAAACATTTCTATCGGTCCTGCACAGGAACAATCAGCTCTACATCACAGATATCTAGCCTAAAGCAATATCACGATGTTCGGGACTCGCATATATTCCCAAATATCCTACCGTCTATGGTACAGAGGCATGTACAAAGGCCACATGGGGCCACAATGGTAATATTACAATAATACAATGAGTACTACAAACAACATAAGATATAAATGGACCAAAGAGACGGACAAGGTCTGAGGGTACCAACCTAGAAAGCCAACCTACAGATACTAATTAATGCAGTTATATATTATATACGCAGAGTATAGGTAGGGAAGATCGTAACCAACCTGTCGTCTGACGACTAGCTACTGGAATGGAATCGTCTAAGCTTGAACTGCTCCGAGACACCCTGAATCACAAATACACTACCAAAACAATATTCTATGCGACAAAATAAAGCAAATAATACCCATAATGCTGAAAATATAACCAGGTCAAAATCTGGGTCACAAGCGGGCCCGTGCACCCCACAACCTGAAGCTAGAAATAAAAAATACCATGGTATTCCCCATATTCTCGAGAGAACATGCTCAAAATTTGAGTGGAAACGGATCAGCAATAGGGCTCAAAATAGCCCAAAAATCAAGAATTTAAAGAGGGAAATCAATGGAGGAAAACGGAATTTAAAGAGGCAACTTACCCGATTTAGAAGTCAACAAATGACCAAGAATCAACAATGAATTACCTCCACGCAGTTGGGAATGTTCAAGGTGCTTTAATAGAGGTTTTATTAGCTATTTTAATGGAGAATCATTTTTGGGGTGAAGGAGAAATAAGGGACAAAGTGGGTTGTCCAGCTCTTTTAAGCTGCCACGCCCAGGCACTACAACGGCCCTGCCGGGCGCAGGTGCACTGGCGCCGAGGCGCTGGCACAGTGCAAGCGCACTAGCATCAAGGTGGAAGGCATAACGCAGGGGCGCTAGCACACTAAGGTGATGGGCATGCAGGCGCGGCCCGGACGGCGCCCTGCCGCTACACCATAAGCCAACAATAATAGCAACAAGCCAAGGAAGATTTTCCAAGCAGTGGGCCCTCAGGAATGCATCCAGGGTCCCACAAACATAAATGAGCTAAACTATTTAACTAAAAATAGCATTTTGGATCCAACATAATTGATGAAAATCCCATCAAAGTTCGATTTAATAAAAAGTGATCCCCGCCCCGCTCCCAAAATCAAGTCCGAAACCCTCATAACCCAAACCAATGGTCCCTCTAGCCTAAACTTGACATTTCGGAGCTAACAGCGCTAGCAAAATTTCCATCCGAGGCCGTCTTCTCTAAATGTTGACCAAAGTCAACCAAAGAAGGCCAACTGGCCTAAAAACACAGAACGAGAGAGAATTCCAAGTTGAAAAGTTCCCGGATACCAACCAAAGGTTCAACTAGACCAAAGTTCATGCTCCAGAGCTAACGGAACTATCGAAATTTGATTTCGAGCACAATTACCAAGAATGTTGACCGAAGTCAATAATTTTCAAATTTAAGGTTCTAAAATAGGGAAACGACCATAAAGACCAAACAAATAGCCCGACCATCAAACTACCGGTCCTAGCAAGACATAAATGACTTAGGTCTGCTAAAAGCAAGCTCTAACAGTACAAAGAAGAAAAAATGCATATATGACTAGAAGGGTTATTACATCATCCACTACTAAAATGGACTTTCATCCCCGAAAGTCAATAAAGAAGGAAACAACACAGACTCAAGAACTGCGAATACAAAGCCTGCACCACTCTCTCAGAAAACCCAGGTAGCCTCCTTGACCGAATGGCACCCAACAAAACTAAACCAAAGATAAGCAACCAAGCCTTAACTCCTTACTAGCCAAGCTAGATTCCAACTTTTAACTTCAAAACTCCCAAGGATCTATCAACCAAGCTGAACCTTAATTATCAAAACCAAAATGCACCGACGCAACATTGAAACCAAGAGAACCAAGGCAATCAACACACAGAACTCGAAACATCAATACCTTAACCAGGCTCACCCAGAAAAGCCACCAACCAACCCTCAAACTCATGATCTCATTGATCCGCAAAACCCTTCTTACAACTTGAACCCTTGCACCATGACTATAAAGCTTCATACAAATCGAACACTCGAGTCACCCTCGAAACACAAACTAACCCACCAGAGGTCTATAATTCCTGCTACTCTCAACCTCGAATGAAGTCACCTTTATACTCAAACTCTATTCAAGTTAAGCCATAATCTACTAGCCTTTGACATCTAAAATACCAACCCGTAGCATATCCTCAAAAATGGTAGTAATATGCTCCGACTGACCATCAACCAATGGACAAATACTTTTGCTAACAACAATCTCAATATCTGAACCAACCATCGGAGCCCAACTACAACATGCACACAAGAGTCATGAACGACATGGATGAACACTCTCTATCGAAGGAGAGTCTCCCAACTGTAGAACCAAATAACCTCGCTGAACCGTGCAAGGTTTGAATCAACTGAAAGTGAATAAACCAGGGAAACCTGCCCAAGAAGACCCAAACCAAAAACCATACTCTGCAAGGAGTGTGTGTAACAACCAGGTTCGTCATTATATAAATTTTTCTGCTTTTGTAAATTTAGGAAGAACGATTAAAATATGTTTGAAGTAAGTAGGGTGACATCATGGAAAATTTCTGATTTTCAGAAATAATTTGGGCTGACATCACTCCGCTATAGCGGTAATTTTTTCGCTATACAAGAACCGCTGTAGCAGAGGGTTAGACATTATAGCAGAACGATGGAAGGCAGTAGCCTCAGAATGGGATTTTATTAAAAAACTTCACCTCCCCAGTTAGAAAACATATAAGGGTTTCTCCAAAAACCCTCCCATGTAGCTCCAAAGCTAGGGAACCATGAGAAGGAGGGATTATGGTTGGGGGATATGGAACAGCGGATTCTAGGACCATTGTTCAGCCGATAATGCCTTCACAGAGCCAGAAATGCACCATTGCAATTGCTTGGCGCCCAGGTAGGCTAGGTTTTCATGAGTAGTTAGACCTGTTTACTTTCCATACTTTTGTATAGTGAAATAGAGAATCCATGTTTTAGGCCTCCGGGAATGGAGTCTGGCGGATTCGGGTTTGGTTATGCTTGATCTAGGATGTACAAAGTAATTGGCTGGTCTTGTGATATGTGAACATGTGGTTATATTGTTGTATTGGTATGATAAAATGTTAGGCTCAGGGACTAGTGTGTCGGGGAGGTTCGGGGAATCGAGGGAGAAAGGATTGGAACCCACGGGTAATGGGAATGAGGAACTCCTAGGTAGGGTTCGGAGATGTAAATGGCATGAGGTGTAGTTGCGAGTCTTACTAAAGGATAAAAAGGGGGAATCGTTTAGCCGCTATATAATTAAAAAGGGGAATTTGCTTGTTGCATATTTTAAAAGGGGTGAACCAGGGTTAGTCTTTGGATGGGATTTGACGGTTCGTTTTGTACCGGAAATGGGGTAGGTGATGGATTACGATTCCTGTGAATGTGGTATATGTTTTTGATCTTATCTAAGTGCTTGTATGAACTACATTGCTTAGAGGAATTGTGTAGAATGTCTAAGGGTCCTATTTTACAGTCTGTGAATTGAACGGTGTGTTTCTTGTTGGTTTACAAGTTGTTTATTCATCTATTGACTGTGGATTGTTGACATTTGGTTGGGTCGGGTACCACGCCTGGTATGGGAATACTAATGGTTGGCTCGGGTAACATGCCTGGTACGGGATACTATCGGTTGGATCGGGTACCACGCCTGGTACGGGTTTATTTTACTGTATCTTTGCATTGTTATTGTTTTATTACATTGACTGTTATTGGTTCCATGAGTGGATTGGGCTCTTTTACTGAAATGTGATACTTGTTTTGGTGGTCCTTGAGTGACCAAGAATTTCTGTTATAAGTGTGGAGTTGGTCTTGGATTGGGCTGGGTTGTTCATTGACACTTAGGTGTTGTTTAGAGAAGATCCCGGGGTGGGTCTGGGCTATGTGAAAGAGGAGGTTAAATATATATTTTTATCCTTATTGAGTGTGTCATTGGAGGTCGGGGATTACTTGTGGTAAATAAGCTAAAGGTTGGTCTTGGTGTAGACCGGAGTAGCTGTTAAACACTTAGGTGTGGTTGGGGGGGATCCTTGGAGGTCCGGGTTATGTGATTAAAAAAGGATTTAGATGTAAATCTGTTATTGTCATTGAATGTGTCGATGGTTTCTAGGTGGGTTTCATGTGATTGGAAAATTAGGAGAAAGACTGAGAGTCTGGGGTTATAGTTTCCTGGTTGTTATAAACAGGTTGGGGAGTAGTCCTAGAGGTCCATGAAGGGTCTGGACACTGGTAAGTGATGCTACGGGTATAAGTGGTTGTGTCGGGCAGTTAGCCGGGATAAGTCTGAATGTCTAGTCAGAGTAGTTGACCTTGTAAGGGAAGGACAGTCCAGGTGTGGGCATGGATATTAGTAAAGGATAAGTGAGGCTCGAGGAGTCTAAGGATAAGTGAGTCTTGAGAAGTCTAAGAGTAGGTGACTTAGGAGTCTAAGATTAGTGTGACTCGGAAATCCTGAGAATGAGGGGGTTGGTAGGAGTGGATTCGGGTCGACCGATGATGCCTACCAGCACGTGTGTTTGTACTGATTCTCCTCTTGCTACACCTTTTTTGGGTATAGTCTAGTTGCAGGGTTGGTGATGTTTCCTAGGTTCGCGGCGATGAGGATCTCCAGCAGCTTCTGTCCTTTGATCTCATGGTGGAAGTTGTGTCTTTTCTTTCTTTTGCATTATCTTGTAGTAGCTCTTGTACCTGCTTAGACTAGATTCTAAGGAGGGGTATTTTCAACTGTAAGATTATTTTCTATTTTTCGGTGTTGTAATAAGAAGGTTTTAGAAGTAAAAGTAAAGGTTATTTTGCTACTTTCTACTTTTTCTGCATGTTACCTGTTGGACGGGTGGTGAGGGTTTGTCTATCTAGGTGGTTAGAGTAGGCGCCCACACGTCTCGGTGGGTTGGGTCATGACAGATGGTATCAGAGCCTATGTTATCGGTCACCCAGTACAAGAGCAAAGTGTCGAATAGAGTCCTACGGATTGGTGTGTTGACGTCCACATCTAATCTTTGGGGAGCTATGAGGCATTCTAGGAAATATCTCCCTTCTTTCATTCTTTCGTGCGGTTCGCTTACTTGCTTGTATGGGTTGAGTCCAATTGGTATCTCTCGATTCCAATTTGTATCTTAGCAAGGTAAAGGAGGTCTTCGTACTTCAGTTGCGATAGGACAAGCAAGAGGAATTAGAACCGGGAAGGTTCCAATTGGTATTTGGCCTGAGAGGCTGTGGCAAGCATGGATAACCAGCTAATGGTCATCCATGGTACAAACGAAGGTGAAACTCCGTGGATTGATTGGTTGTGAGTTGATTTAGTTGTGATTTGATTTGGTTGTGACTTAAAGTTGAAATGTTGTGTTGTACGATTTTGGTGTGACTTATTTGGAATGTGTGTGAATTGTAAGTTGATGTGCCTGTAGAGTCTACAGAAAGTCATTAAGTGGAAAATTTTGTGTACCTTAGGCTGTGATAATCTGTTAAATGTTCTGATTTAAGGAGTGGTACTGCATGTTAAAAGGGGCTTATCATCGGTTAAGATGATAAGGGATTGGGAACTCTGACTGTAAGAAAGCTTTGGTTTCAGGATAGTCGGGACTTGGTTGGGAACCATGGGAACAAATGAGTCATTAGTGTGTAATGGCAGGGAGATATTGTCGAAAACAATTGTTTGTTGTGATTTCCTTGTAATTGATAATGTGATTTTCCTAATTGTGATACGTTTGATGCCAGGAATGGTCTTAAGGGTGGTTTAAAACCATGGCGGGGTTTATAGGCCTAGGCAATGTTGATCGGGAAGGGGGATGAGTGCATTTAGCTGGAAATTGAATTTCCTGTATTGTTACCATCGGGACTGCTATAGCGGAAGCCAACCGCTATAGCGGAGTGACCATCCGCTATAGCGGAGGTCAGCGAGGCAGTGAACCTGCTCTGTTTTCCCTTGTTTTCGTCCCTTTTCCAGGGACAAGATAAAAGTGGGTATTAGCTATGTAACCACTGTGTAAAACCAAGGAAAAACAGGACTATATATATATATATGCAGAAAAGGAAAATAGTGTCTAAAATGGGCATCCACGTGCCAAAATGAATAAAGGGAAATATTGTCTTAATCAAGCCCCAAACAGGGGCAACCTGAACAGTAAATGATCAGTAATAAAGGGGGGAGAGGGGAGGTCCTAAGCCTCATCATCGCTCAGGAAGGGGAAATCCTGTACGTCCTCGGGGTCGAGGGTGGGAAACTCATGACCTGGGGTAGCACAAGAGAACATGACCTTGATGGTTTTCCACATCTGGGCAAACATGCGGTCCCGGGAGCATCTCTTCCTCCTCTCTTCCTCTAACTCCCTACGTAGTGCCATAAGCTCCTGAGTAGATGTGTGTCGGGCAGAACCTCCAGCATTAGGATCCTCCATGAACCTCCGGACAGCTGCCAAATTCTCCTCCAGCTGGGCTCTAGAGATCGGGGTCTGGGGCTGGGACTGGGAAGGGGAAGGACTGTCATCATCATCATCATTATCGTCGTCGGCCTCCTCTACCAGTTGGCTGCTTCCGGCCTCGCCTAGCTTCCTCTTTTTCTTGGAGATGTCTTTCACCTGGATGGGGTCAAAGGGCTCGTCCATGGTCACCTCTGAGTCTTTGTGGTCCTTAGGCACACCGACTCGTCGGCACAGCTACGACACCAACCCAGGCAGATAAGGGCCCTTCCTGTGACCCCGGTAAAATTCCTTCCACTCGGAGATGATTTTCTCCCCCATATTCATGATGATACCCTGCATAGAACAATCAATCACCAAGGCCCTGACATAAGTAACGTCGGTTTGATTTCCCGATGGACGGATCCTCCGGGATACCAAGTTCAGCCACCTCCTAACCTCGGAGGAGAAGTAGACGCTAGTGACGCTCTCGGGGCTAACCTATTACACCTTATCCCTGAATGTGAGATCTACAAGAGTATTCCTCAGCCAAGTCATGTACCACAACCGGGCCTTAGCCATGTACACCTCGTTGGAGACGTGGGGCACCCCTAACACCTTCTTGATGGTCTGGGCATCCACAGGCACGTCCACCCCTTGAATCCTGATGGTGGGGTTGGGTTCATCCCAATGGACGGTGGGGAGGATAACATAAAACTCTCGCACCCAGCCTGTTAGCGCGGAAGGAGGAGCCACTAGCAAAGTACCCCAACCAAACTCTTGAACCCGGCGGTGAAACTCAGCCGCTTTTCCGTCCACCCCAGTCATCCTACAGCCCCTCTCGTAGCAGAAGTCAAACTTTCGGTAATCCCTGAACCTCTCCCGACTAGCTTCATCGGGGAATCTCTCATAATCATATTCAGGCCATTGTCCATCAGCCATTGTTGTTTTAATCCTGCGAGGTAAAGAGGGGCGGGATTAGAAGAGTAATAGAGCATATAAAGGGAAGACATTATTTCCAAGTGTTGGCTTGGGAAGGCTACTGTTCTGCGGCCTTCTGCTATAGCGGATGGTGTGTCCGCCATAGCGAAACTGCTATGGCAGAGAGGTACCGCTGTAGCGGGACCGCCATAGGGGAGCCCAATCGCTATAGTGGTCTTCATCATCCCAGACCTTCAAGGGGTGCATCAATGGCGCCCCTTGGTCCAAAACTCCATTTTTGACATTTCAAGTTCAGATCTACCAACCCAAAGTGCCCCATTACTGTTTTCTACAAATATTTGGGCATTATAACCCCTATAAATCATCTAAATCACCACTTTTGTTCACGAACAACCCTTCACTTTCCCACCCATTTTGGCCCATTTTTGGCCAATAATAGCGTAATCCTTACGCCCAAAACGCCTTGGAGGCGTTGTAAACGTAAGGGAAGCGTCCATGCTACGGGAATTCAATAAAATCCAACCAAAATTTCAAGTTCTAAAACCCACTCCAAATATATTACAAGTTCCTAGTTTTCTACCACATTCATATACAAAATCGTGCAAGAGAGTAAGGAAAGGAGTGATTACGATTATTACCTGGAAATTCCGATGTTGGGAGCGGGATGATCGGGAGGGAATGCAGTAATTTTGAAGGGAATGTGGGGAGAATGGGGGATGAAATCCATTTTCTCCCCTATTTCATTCTACTGTCAACCGCTATAGTGGTCGATAGTCCGCTATAGCGGTCCGGTGTGATGGCCGCTGTAGTGGACGGTCAGTCGGTTAGTGGTTAAGGAAAGGTTCTCCCCGGTATTTTCAAATTCATTCCTCCTAATGTAATACGAGACCCCAAATTTCTGGGGTGGTCGGAATGGGAACACGTGTAATTTTTCTTGAGAGGCTCGTAATTTCCTCATCGTGATGAGGTCATAGTAGATTTTTCCCTCGGGTTGGTTAGACTATTAAGGGAAAGGGTTAACAACTTGCGTAGGTTCATTAAATTACGCGGTCACTTAGTAGGGTGAGAGTCCCGTGTTAGTCTCTCTCCTCTGATTTTAATCGGGATCGTTCGGGAATGAACGATGGGTAAATTGGTATCTGTTGTAATTACCGGGTCCATCGTTATATAAATTTTTTCGCTTTCATAAATTTGGGAAGAACGATTAAAATATGTTTGAAGTAAGTAGGGTGATGTCATGGAAAATTTCTGATTTTCAAAAATAATTCGAGCTGTCATCACTCCGCTATAGCGGTAATTTTTTCGCTATAGCAAAACCGCTGTAGCGGAGGATCAAACCGCTATAGCGGAACGAAGGGAGGTAGTAGCCTCAGAATGGGATTTTATTAAAAAGCTTCACCTCTCCAGTTAGAAAACATACGAGGGTTTCTCCAAAAATCCTTCCATGTTACTCCAAGGCTAGGGAACCATGAAGATGAGGGATTATGGCTGGAGGGACGCAGAACAACGGATTCCAGGACCATCGTTCAGCCGGGAATGCCTTCACAGAGCCAAAAATGCACCATTGCAGCTGCTTGGCACCCAGGTAGGCTAGGTTTTCATGAGTAGTTAGACCTATTTACTTTTCGTACTTTTGTATAGTGAAATGGATAATCCATGTTTTAGGCCTCCGAGCATGGAGTCTGGCGGATTGGAGTTAGGTTATGCTTGATCTAGGATGTATGAAGTAATTGGCTGGTCTTGTGATATGTGACAAGTGGTTATAGTGTTGTATTGGTATGATAGAATGTTAGGTTCAGGGACTAGGCTAGGAACCCACGGGTAGTGGGCATGAGGAACTCCAAGGTGAGGTTCGGGGATTTAAATGGCATGAGGTGTAGTTGTGGGTCTTACTAAAGGCTAAAAAGGGGGAATCATTTGGCCGCTATATAATTAAAAAGGGGAATTGGCTTGTTGCATATTTAAAAAGGGGTGAATCGGGGTTAGTCTTCGGACGGGATTTGACGGTTCGTTTTGTACCCAGAATGGGATAGGTGATGGCTTACGATTCTTGTGAATGTGGTATATGTTTGTTATCTTATCTAAGTGCTTGTATGAACTACACTGCTTAGAGGAATTGTGTAGAATGTCTAAGGGTCTCATTTTACAGTTTGTGAATTGAACGGTGTGTTGCTTGTTGGTTTACAAGTTGTTTGTTCATCTATTAACTGTGGATTATTGACATTTGGTTGGCTTGGGTACCATGCCTGGTATAGGAATACTAATGGTTGGCTCGAGTACCACGCCTGGTACGGGATACTAATGGTTGGCTCGGGTACCATGCCTTGTACGGGTTTATTTTACTGTATCTTTGCATTGTTATTGTTGTATTACATTGACTGTTATTGGTTCCATGAGTGGATTGGGCTCTTTTACTGAAATGTGATACTTATTTTGGTGGCCCTTGAGTGACCAAGAATTTCTGTTATAAGTGTGGAGTTGGTCTTAGATTGGGCCGGGTTGTTCATTGACACTTAGGTGTTGTTTAGAGGGGATCCCGGGGTGGGTCTGGGCTATGTGAAATAGGAGGCTAAATATATATTTTTATCATCATTGAGTGTTTCATTGGCGATCGGGGATTACTTGTGGTAAATAAGCTAAGGGTTGGTCTTGGTGTAGACCGGGGTAGCCTGTTTAACACTTAGGTATGGTTGGGGGGATCCTTGGGGGTCCGGGTTATGTGATTAAAAAAGGATTTAGATGTAACTCTGTTATTATCATTGAATGTGTTGATGGTTGCTAGGTGGATTTTATGTGATTGGAAAATTGGGAGAAAGACTGAGAGTCTGGGGTTGTAGTTTCCTGGTTGTTATAAACAGGTTGGGGAGTGGTCCTAGAGGTCCGTGAAGGGTCTGGACACTGGTAAGTGATACTACGGGTATAAGTGGTTGGGTTGGGTAGTTAGCCGGGATAAGTTTGAATGTCTAGTCAGAGTAGTTGACCTTGTAAGGGAAGGACAGTCCAGGTGTGGGCATGGATATTAGTAAACGATAAGTGAGGCTCGAAGAGTCTAAGGATAAGTGAGGCTTGATAAGTCTAAGAGTAGGTAACTTAAGAGTCTAAGGTTAGTGTGACTCGGAAGTCCTGAGAATGAGGGGGTTGGTAGCGGAAGAATATGGGGGAATGGAAGTTATTGTATTACATTCATGTTTTTTCTTGTTTTCTTATATGATGGTAGGAGTGGATTCGGGTAGACCGATGATGCCTACCAGTACGTGTGTTTGTACTGATTCTACTTTTACTATACCCTTTCTGGGTATAGTCTGGTTGCAGAGTTGGTGATGTTTCATAGGTTCGCGGCGATGAGTATCTCCAGCAACTTCTGTCCTTTGATCCCATGGCGGAAGTTGTGTCTTTTCTTTCTTTTGCACCATCTTGTAGTAGCTCTTGTACCTATTTAGACGAGATCCTAGGGAGGGGTGTTTTCAACTGTAAAACTGTTTTCTATTTTTTGGTGTTGTAATAAAAATGTTTTATAAGTAAAGGTAAAGGTTATTTTGCTACTTTCTACTTTTTCCGCATATTACCTATTGGATGGGTGGTGAGGGTTCGTCTATCTAGGTGGTTAGAGTAGGCGCCCGCACGGCCCGGTGGGTTGGGTCGTGATGGTGTGGTAAGCCTACCACGAAGTCCGTAGCCACCAACTAAGCTCCAACCCTAAGAGTACCGCTGCTACACCAATTACTCGAACACCATTCGTATTTGAGATCACATCACTAGTACTACCTCAGAAAGGAGTCCACTACGCCGCGAATATTAAGTCAAACACCCTGTAGGCAAAGGAAAGGATGCCTGCAGTCCAAGGTCACCACCTAGCCATTGAAAAATTTGGATAATCCTTCAACTCACCCCTGTGGCTTAAAACCACTCGGTCTACTATACCAGCACACAAACCACTAACTATGAAAGCTTTTCAACATACCACAACTCTTTGGCCTATACTCGCCGAGTGTAACCAATGTTGGAACCCCTTACAATAGACAAACTCTCGAAGAGCCATCCGAGTCAAGACTCTAAATCTCAAAACACCAAAGGTGACCATCAATATCAAAGCACCATTAGAGTCCAGAGTAGTCCTGCTGGTGTCAACCCACACAACCTAATCACAGGTAACTCACACACAACCGCTGATCCTCAAATTGACGCTGCTGAATCTATCCAACCAAGGTAGAATAGACCTTGCACTGACAAGAACACCGCTGGGATCTAGCAAGTCAGCCTAATCCAATGGTTATCCAAGGACTGGGTGTCCAAGGCCAATAGCCACTATGTACTGAAAGAGAGAAGCTAAGCTGTCCGTAATCACTGCTTTCTAGTTCAAAGATGCTGCAACCCAAGAGAAACTCCGATGAACTATATGAAGCAACTTGCTATTCCACGATCCTGAAGCCCAATTCCAATTGTCAATCAATGCCTCTGTCGAACCTGTGAGTAGACCTATATGCTGACGAATGAACACTATAGGAACTAGAGCCAACTAAGCTCTTAATATACAATTTGCGCAATCCGTAGATGCTATCGAGACTTGGGTCACCCAAGGAACATAACAAGTAACTCACAGTCGATGCAACAAACTCCCAAAGGTAGTACTGGAAATGGTCACTACCTCGATCCCTACCAGAAGAAAATCTGACTTCAAATCCATCGAAGGAAATGCCACTACAATCAGTAGTTAGTAGAATCATGTCTCCATACACAAACCCAAGCAAACCCACAGTCATCACCATGGTCAGCTACTAGAACACGTATATACACACAAGGAGTAATCACCCTCCTTTGCAAACCAAATGAAACCCTTTCCAAAGATACACTGAACTCCATAAACTCTTTCTCAAGAGACTCTGGAGCTGTTCCCATAACTCCCACATCTCTTACTGGCCACACTTGATACGATGGAATGAGAGTAGGCCGAATGCCAACCCAACCAAGATACTACGATTAACACTCAACCACAATACTATAGTCAAAACTCAACCATTATGCCATAGCCAATAACTCAACCACCATGCTATGGTCAAAGCTCAACCAGGGTACTATGATCAAAACTCATCCCTCTGGGACTGGGGAAAACAATGAAAACCACTCAACCAGACTTTAAACAGAAGAAAACCAAGGGAGAAACCCATTCACATGCCAACTTCCTAAACAAAACAATTAAAAAAGGTTGATTTAAATCTCCCGAGAAAATATAAACTATCCAATGCCCATTGGCATAACCACACCAAACCAGAAGGACTCCTAGCAAATGCTAGAGAACGGCCTAGGCAACAACTACCCAAGACCGCTAGAAATTGAATAACTTAAAAACCAACTCTAGAACCACAAAGAATCCAGAAATAAAACCAACCAGGAAAGAGGCTATCAAGACCTACCCATGAATCATAACCTTGAGTAGTCACTTCTCAAGGATAGCACACCCCATCCACTACTAAAAAGAATCAACCTACCAAGAAATTACACGCATAAACACTACAACTCAGGTAGTAATAAACCTAAACAAGAAAAAGGTAGGCATATAAGCAAAAACACGAAAAAGGGTAGAATCACAATGGGAACAATACTATCAGTAATCAAAGGTAACAAAAGCCGTACCTATAACACCGATATCTGGAACCTCTGCCTATGGCCTACCAAGAGGGGAATCAGACTAACAGTGTCTACCACTGGACTAAGTAGTCGATGTTGAAGGCTCAACCATACCTCGCCGAGGACAATCTCTAAAATAGTGACCAATCACTCCATAACTATAACAATCCAAAGAAGCTCTACTCTGACGCACGGTGCCTGTCGACTCTGGATAGATACGTGAACCTCCTGGGTGAACACCACCTCTAACCATCTGGGGACCACCCCTACAACTCTGCACACTACCTCTCACTGTCTGGGGATCACCCCTAATACCCTGCACACCGCCTCTAGCCGGTGGCACTGGAGCCCTGGGAGATAAGACCTGATATGCCTATTGACTGGAAGGTGTGATTAAGGGACAATCCCTAGCAAAGTGCCCACACTCACCACACTGAAAAAAGGCCTTACCAAATGAAGTTAGTCAGGAAGATCTCGCAGAACCTAACTGGTCACCACGACCTACACACCCTGAGTGTGAACCTCGAAGAACCTGACCCGCACCGTGTCTACTCTGCTCAACATGATCTACATAACCACCCTCTATAACCTGTGGAGCCACTGGAACCAGTATGCTAGATAAAAAGCAATGAAACTGATCTCTAGCACAGAATACCCTACCTCGAGTCTGAGAAATTTGAAAACTGCCCTAACAACGGCGCCTCCTAGCACTACCTCCATAAACCTCGTGACATAACCCCTCAATAGCCCAAGCATGATAAACTACCTGAAGAAAGGTAGTCCCAACTATAACCAAGTGCTCTATCACTAAACAGAGCGGTGAAATCAAACCTCCTATAAAACTCTAAACTCTCTGTAACTCTATAGGAACAGTCCTCGCAGTGTGCCTAACCATCTCGTGAAACCTTGCCTCATACTCCAATACTGACATACAACCTTGCTGGAGAACTGGAACCTCAAGTCTAACTGATGCACCACTAGAAAAACCAGGTACTGTTCTAACCTGTGGTACTGATACACCCACCGGAAGACTTGGAGTCCTAACCACGATATCCTGAAGAATTGAGGTATCTATAAATCCTATCGGAGGCTGGGCTGGCCCCAAACCCCCTAGATAATGCAGTAAATTCCTACTCTAAAATCTAGCACTGGCAGAAGCACTGAAGCAACATGCACTGAAGCCTCAACATCACCCACTGTCGTACTCTTCTTAGGCATCTGAGAAGGAATGAAACAAATGAAGTTCAAAAGTCAATAGAGCTAGCGACGCATGATAAGGAGCCAAGAAGATGGAACTTTTCCTAATAATGCCCTGTAGGCTCCCGTAGATATGATATGGATGTCATCGTACCAATCCACGAGACCCTACTTAGACATTTGCTCTTGTACCAATGACACTGGAGAACCTGGATCTCTGATACCAAACTGTCATGACTTAATTTCTCAGGTCATAATGGCACCTACTACCCCCAGTAGGTGAACGAATCCCTGTAGTCTGGAATGATTAGTAATGGGCTGCTACTTAACCAATATGCACAATAAGTAGAAATACGAGAAAGCAAATATAATAAAGAACAACGCGAAAGCAGATAACCTGAATATATATATATATATAAACAAGGAAACTACACCAACCCCAAGAACTGGTATTGATAGTACAAGATCTTCTAATAGAATAAAAGGGCTAGAAATAACAAAATAAAATATACAACTGTCTCCGAATAAATATAGAGTAACAGTGCAAAACAATGAGATGTGGTCAAGCCTCGATCGTCAGGCGCTCACCCTAGTCTTGAAAATCAAAAAGTTGAATGAGTCTCCACACGATCAATGACAAAAGCTCACACTAATATCTGCACCAAAAAGATGCAAAAGTGTAGTATGAGCACCAATTGCTATGCAACGGGTACCCAGTAGGTATCATCAGCCGACTGAGTACATATAAGATATAAAAACAGTAATTAACAGATAGCAAGGAATCAATCATAGAAGGAATAGAAAAAGCACATGGAAACTAGCACAGATAAAAGTCAACAAGAATTACAAACATGCTATGATAGCCACAGAAGATATATATAACACAGAACACAAGTGAAGGAAATAAGAACACACCTGGAGTCCTTGCAATAATAATATATATAAAGAGAGAGTTTAGAAGGATGGTGGTATACCGGTAACCTCAAGTAAAAAGGGAAGGAAGGAATGCAAGTAACATACTCATGCTATAGGCAATATAATTAATGGAATCATAGTCCAAACCCAACTTCAAGATAAGAACATACAAGAATCGACCTTACAAGTACAACCCTAGGATGGAATAAACTAAGCCACAAAGAAACATAAACCACTAATCAGCACCATGAAAAAGGGTAGGATCCTCTAACCCATAAATACTCAGAAGGCCACATAGACAGTGCCTCAACAATATAGGAACCACTGTCCCATCAATAATCAAAAGTCCACAAAGGCACCAATAACCAAAGGCCAAAACAAGCTCTATAATAAGACATGCATAATATAATCTACCTACAGTCCCAGCGGCCGCCCATACAACCGAGGAACATAATCAAGTGAAAACAAACCCTTTGGAATTCCATACTATCAGAGCATACACTGAGCAAAAATCAAACAAGGGTGGAATCTGAATAAAATATGCATGATAATGTGATATGATGGAACTGGTGTGATAGTAACCCTGTATGTACCTCCTCCGGCACCTATAGGCCTAGTAGGTAGGATCCATAGAAGGTCTACCTCATATACCTCAACTACACCGTATATCCCTCTTCCGGCACACTCGGCATGTAGCCTTTGGTTCAGATCATCAAGGTCCATGGAGGTCCTCGACCATATACTAAAATAGAACGCAAATCTCAAAGTAGGTCTAGATCAGTCATCAAAATCTCATAGTATCTGCTCGGAATTGAACTGCGTCTAAAGCAGTAGAAGTAATCCCAAAACCCCATCAAAGGGTGACAAAGTGTATGCGGGTCTAAATCGGTAATCAAGTCTCAATAACCCTTATAAAGGGTGTTCAGAGCGTATCCCATCCTAAATACATAGTAAAAACATGTCTCACACTCCGGCATAGCCGAGTCTAGTATCAGTGCAAAAACTAGTGGTAAAATCATCATAATATCCTTTTTACTCCAAGAGGTTTCATAAAAATCAGTTGCAAAACCCTTCCACCATCATTTTACCAAAAATGGGCCTTCAGAGCCATGCAAAGTTTAGAAAACCATTTATAGTAGGCCCAAAGCCAAATCAGTAGTAAAACATGCAAAAAAAATCCTTTGCATAAATGATATGCTCACAAATAATAGATTAGCCCAATGGCTCGCAAACATTCCTATCGGTCCTGCACAGGCACAATCATCTCTACATCACAGATATCCAGGCTAAAGCAATATAACAATATCCGAGACTCATGGATATTCCCAATATCCCACCATCTATGATCCGGAGGCATATACAAAGGCCACATGGGGACATAAGGGTAATATTATAATAATACAATAAGTACTACAAACAACATAAGAAATAAACGAACCGAAGAGACGGACAAGGTCTGGGGGTACCAACCTAGAAAGACAACCAACAGACACTAATTAATGCAATTATAGCCTATATAAGCAGAGTATAGGTAGGGAAGACCGTAACCTACTTGTCGTCCGATGACTAGCTGCTGGAACTGCGTCATCCAAGCTCAAACTACTCTGAGAAACCCCAAATTGTGAACTCACTATCAAAATAATATTCTATGCATCAAAATGAAGCCAACGATACCCATAATACTGAAAACATAACCGTACCAAAATCTGGGTCACAAGCGGCCCCATAGGCCCCGCAACCCAAAGCCAAAAAAAAAAATATCATGGTGTTCCCCAATTTCTTGGGAGAATATGCTCAAAATTTGAGTGGAAACGGACCAAAAACGAGGCTCAAAACAGCCCACAAATCAAGAATTTAAAGAGGGAAATCAATGGAGGAAAATGGATTTTAAAGAGGCAACTTACCTGATTTAGGAGTCAACGAATGACCAAGAATCAACAATGAATTACCTCCACGCTATTGGAAATGTTCAAGGTGCTTTAATGGAGGTTTTATGAGCTATTTTAATGGAGAATCATTTTTGGGGTGAAGGAGAAAATAAGGGACAAAGTGGGCTGGCCAGCTCTTTTATGCTGCCACGCCCAGGCGCTACAGCGGCCTTGCCGGGCGCAGGTGCGGTGGCACAAGGTAGACGCGCTGGCACCGAGGCAGAAGGCACAATGTAGGGGAGCTGGCATGCTGAGGTGAGCGTGCATGCAGGTGCGCTACCCAAGAACTGGCGCAGCCCAGGCGGCCCCCTGGCACCACACCAGCAGACAACAACAACAATAAGCCAAGGTAGATTTTCCAAGCAGTGGGCCTCGGGAATGCTTCCGGGGTCCGGTGAACACAAATAAGCTAAGATATATAACTAAAAATGGCATTTTGGATCTAATGAAATTGATGAAAATTCCATCGGAGGTTGATTTAATGTAAAGTGAGCCCCACGCTAAAAATCAACCTTTAGGCCAACTATTCTAAAATGGACCCTAAGGGCCGAAATCAAGTTTAAAAGCCTCGAAACCTGAACTAATGGTCCCTCTAGCCTAAACTCGACATTTCAGAGCTAATAACACTGGCAGAATTTCCATCCAAGGCCGTCTTCTTCAAATGTTGATCAAAGTCAATCAAACAAGGCCAATTGGCCTGAAAACAAAAAGCGAGAGAGAATTCCAAGCTGAAAAGCTCTCGAATCCCGACCAAAGGTCCAACTAGACCAAAGTCGATGCTCTGGAGCTAACGGACTTGTCGGAATTTAATTCTGAGTATGATTACCAAGAATGTTAATCAAAGTCAATGATTTTCTAAGTTAAGGTCCTAAAATAGGGAAACAACTATAAAGACCAAATAAATGGCCCGGCCATGGAACTACCGGTCTCAGCAAGCCATAAATAACTTGGGGCTACTACAGGCAAGCTTTAACAGTAAAAAGGAGGCAAAAATGCATAAATAACCGGAGGGATCATTACAATACTATATGTATATTAGTATAAAATATACACTACCTAAACATTGTATACATGTTTTATAAACTAGATGGTCCAAAGGTATTGGGCTGTAATTTTCTCTAAAAGATTAATCAAAGCAACTGAAAAAATTATGCTTCTATAGAAATAACATTCATACAGTTCATGAATTTTTCCTGGGGTTTGAACTTATAAAGATTTGAACTCCAAAAATTGTGCATAAAATTTTAAACTTCAATCAATTTTCATACTTAGAATGTAAAAGTCAGAACCCCATAAATTATTCTTGGATTTGAAATTATGAAGGTTCACTCCATGAATTGTTCATGAAATTTGAACTCAAAGACTATTTCCTTGAGTTCGTATCTCTACACCCAAGGACTCAAGCATTTTATCCTAGGGCTCATAGTTTTACAGTTGAGAACTCAAGGAGAAGTCCATGGGTTCAAACTCCATCATAATACTTATCAAAGTGATAATTCAAGGAAAGAATTCTTGAGTTCATGGTTTTACAACTAAGAATTCTTGAGTTTGAACTTCAACACATTGTACTGGAGTTTCATTTGTCAAAATTTTGAATTCCAACACTGTATGTTGAACTTTTTTCCATTTCAGTTACGAATACTTTTGTCCAAATTTTTCAGCCCTAAAAGTGATTATTTTGAAATTATATTTTAAATTATGGCTAAATATAATATTCATAAGCGGTCCAAAATTAATCATCCTACATAATATTTCTAAAGCTTCTTTCTTGTAAGATGACGGTGTTCAACAGGTTCCCAATACGATAGATAATTAAGGACTTTTGAGTGATAACAAAATAAGACACACATTTTAATTATTAGGTAGTAGAACACTTTTATCATGAGTTTTAATTGTTAAAGATCTATTCTAAAAAAAGCCCTAAAGTCTTAAAGTTTATACTAAGACCCTACATATGAAACCCACTTTTATCAAAGAAGAAAATAAAGTCCTCCCTTCCAAATCGATTCTTCTTTATTTTTTTGAATTTGGAAGTTGATGGTATTTTCAAATGTGGATTATTAAAAATCACTTAAGGAGATTTTGTTTTTAATTTGAGATTAATTAGAGGTAATTTGAACAATTATTGGATCAAAATTTGAAGTTCACAACCAACCTCTCTATAACATAATTTTGAACTATATCAATTATCCATTGTCGTATTCATACTGATACACATGCTTTGATTTAAGCTCAACTCTTCTTTCAAGATTTTATAACATTGTCAATGATATGATAAAGCTTCTAAAAGTACATAATAACCCACCATAACTTCAAATCATGGATTTGTCTTATTCGAAGAAGACATTTACATGCATTGAGTTGTCTTAAAGCATTTATATTTCAAATTAAACTTATCCAAGACCTATTATATAACTAATGACCTATTAGATTTGTTTCATCTAGTGTATATTACTCAACCATGATCAATATTGATATCCATATAAAGCCTCAAACGACATGATCTACACATTAGGATGGTAATTGCAAATTTTCTATTATAAGTCAATGATCACCTCAATGACTATCTCAGTCAATTGTATACTATCGGTCTTTGAGTATTTGTATAACCACTTGGGCTGTCCATCAGGTTACAGATAACAAAACTGTACCCAACTCAACCATGTATCCAATAATTTCTTCCCACTTAATAGGTCTCCTAATGGTGAGTTTATTAAACTCAGTCTATACTTTTGTATTACTGGGGGACGTGATGAGGATCCATATGACGATCCTGATGATGACGGGGAAGATCTTCCCCTTCCTCTATTTCCTCGGCCTCTAGCCTTGGTTACCCAAGGAGGGTCCATCCTGTAAATGAAACACTTTAGTTATTCATATATATCAACATTATCATGGAAATATCTTTCCTCCTCTAAATTGATAATTTCCTCATAGAATAAGGTGTCCATTATCATGCTATCTATAACTCTCCATATAATCAGTTCCTGTAAATCTCTATTAAAAGGAATAATCTTTAAGATGGTTAAGAGGGTTTTCTCAGTAAATAAGAGGCTAGGAAACTCATTATGAAAGGTATTCTCGAGATAAGAAATCCGGGAGAGAGTTATCGCTCCCCTTTTTATAATGAATGTCGAAATCAAATGGAGCTAGTTGAGCTTGCCATCTAGCAAACATTAATTTTGATGCGTCATGTTTGAAGTCTTTATCAAACATATATTTCACTGATTGAGCATCTGTTTTTATCAAAAACTTCTGATTGTATAAAACATCTTGAAATTTTAAAACACATTTTACTATAGTTAACATCTCATGAGCCACCGTAGTTAAAAGTATGGACTGAGTTTAATAAATTCAAAAAACACTCAGGGTACGAGTTCAACATCAATAAACTTGGAAGATATTCCAGCAACTGATCCATTATATGGACGATTACAAGAATATTTATCTCAAAAGCAAAAAGATACTTTTGCATCTGTAGCCAAAGAAGAGGCTGATGATACCTTAACCTACGAAAAGATTCCAAAAAGAGAAATGACATTTCTCCTAGAAAACTCTGATATTCAGAGAAAAGAAGAGCCTTGGAAGATATTCCAAAGGTATTTAATCAATGGATTATACTTTCTGGGCGAGTCATACAAAACCCGATCTTATTATGAGACAATCCTCATAAGTACAGGAAGTGCCGAATTTCAGCATTTCAGCGGGTACAACACCAGTGAGAAAGTTTATAACTTCTCAAAAATGATAATTAAGCAGATTATATCTGTTGAAGATTGGGGTATATCCACGATGAAGGAAAGGCAGATAAGCCTAAAAAACGTACCTATGAATTTCACATACTGGGACTACATCCATGCTTTTGATAAAGTTCTCATTTATAATAATGAGAAACATAAGCATACTTGGTTCTTAAAGATTTGTGCGAAGATATTCGCAGAGCCGATTCCTAATTGGTTCCTTAATTGGTGGTCATACCACGGACCAACAAGTAAGATTTTACCGGACCCATTTTTTAAGTTATACAAAGAATGGGTGAAAGTATCACCCAAACTCAATGAGATATTTCTCACAGATCATATTTATTATATGGACAAAATTGATCAAATATATTTTTTTATTAAATTCTCCATCCCATAGATTCATAAATGGACCCCGGAAGTGGACTTTACAGAGGAACAAATTCCTTGTTTATATCGAAATTTTTTTATAATAATTTCTGGGATAAGATAATGAAGCGCGATCCCACGACCAAAGCATTATATGGACAGGAGTTGATAGATCTTATTAAATCTAAGATCCAAGAATACAGCCTTGTACCTCAAAAAGAAAAATTATGCAAGACAGCTCTGTCAGGAACGTGGCGAGAAGAATCTCCATTCAAGATGGAGACAAAGAAGAAATGATCAAGAAATATCTTGAAGAAGTCAGAAAAAATTTTCTTCTCAATATGACACAGTATGAGAAATCTGACACCTCAATGAGGAGTGAGACCAGTGATGACGTGGCAGATATACAGGAAGCTCAAATGAGCGAGTCTACTCCAGAAGATATGCTAGAAAAAGCAGAAGATCTCCTACGGCAGCTAAAGGGGAAAGGAAGGAGTGAATAATAATAAAAATAGTAGATACACTGTATAAGGGACAGAATGGGTCCCATCTGTACTGTAGAAAGATTCCTTCTATTTTATATTTTCCCTATAAATAAGGGAGTCTTTCTTTTGTTTAGAAGCAAGGTTTTCAGAAACCATTTCTAGTATTCTCTCTCTACTCTCCCTTCTCTCTAAATATTGTAAGTTTGCCGGATACTAACCGGAGTGAATATAAGAAGTGCTTCAAGGTAATTACTTTATTATTATTATTTTCTTTTTCTTATTTCCGAGTTACCTGTGACTATGTCCGGCTAAACAAAGTTGTATCTATGTCGAATAACTAACTTCACTTTTATATCTATCATGAAAGATCTAGGCTTTATCTAGATATAAACAAATTTATATATGGTTTCTTGACTTGGTTCCGAGATGGTGTCACAGTCAGATCCAATACTATTGTTATTAGCTTTGTCTTAGTGACTCTGTCTAGCCAGCCGTGGTCTATTTTTTCTGAGCATCGCTCCATTTTTCTGAATGAAATCGAATCAAATATTCATTCTTGTCATTCAGATTGATTTGTTTCAAAATTCCTCCATAATCGATGTTGGATGCATCAGTCTCTATAATCTTTTGCCAGCTTGGATTAGCCAGAGTCAAACAAGGCAAGGTTTTAACCCTTACCTTGATATTTTTGACTAAGTCAGTGAGACTAGTAGTCCAAGGCCTTTTCTGATCTTTTTTGAGCCTATCATATAGAGGGGCTAAGTCTCTAGAAAGATCTTTGTAAAAAGGAGAAATATAATTCAAACTTCCCAAGAACCTCTGAAGTTGGGTTCTATCTGTGATAACATCAGGGAATTTTGAAGCAAAATCAATAGATCTCTGAATAGGGGTTACTTTTCCTTGACAAGTAAGATGTCCAAGAAATCGGACACTAGTTTGGAAAAGACTCATTTTTGATTTAGAAATCACCAAACCATTTTGTATCACAATTTTCTTAAATACGTCTAGGTGTTTGATATGAGTTTCCAAAGTTTTGGAATAAATTAAAATATCATCAATATAGACTATGATGAAGTCTAAATAGGGATTGAAAATATCATTCATAATTTTCTGGAATTCTGAAGGAGCGTTCTTTAAACCGAATGGCAAAACGTTCCACTCATATTGTCCAAATGGGACGTTGAAAGCTGCTCTATAAGAATGCTCTTTGAAAATTTGAATCTGCCAATATCATAACTTCAAATCAAATTTTGAAAAGATGTTAGAATCACATAATCTTGATAGTAAATCCCTTTTATTTGGAATAGGGTATCGAATAAGATGTTTGTTTAATGGTTTGTAATTTATCACTAATCTGGGTACACCACGTTCTTTTTCTGCCGCATTGTTAACATAAAAGGCAGTGCAAGACCAAGTAGATTTTGAAGGTTTTATTAAACCCTTCTGTAATAACATATCAATTTCTCTTTTGCAAAATTCAAAACCAATTTGGCGTTCATCTGGCAAGAACGAGATTTGGTAGGAATATTATCCTCAAAGAAGCCTTCTTCATAAGGAAGAGTCAGACTATGCTTTTTCCTATTCCAAAAAGCACTAGGATATCAGCACAAATATCAATGGCAATCTGCTCAGAAATCAATTTTATTTTTTCTTGTACTTTGGTGGATTTCAAAGTATCGAATATATTTAAACTGAATAATTCAAATTGCAAAGAATCAATATGCCTTTGTTTCATATTAATTAAGGCATTTATTGTAATGACCCTTCCAGTCATTTCCACGTATACGTTTTCCTTGTGTCCGTTAGAGCTTGTTTGTACCGGCCCCAAGCCACTTAAGGCTTGTCAGGACCGGTATTTCGGTGCCGGGTCCATTTGTTTGATCGTACGATTCTTTAATAAATTTTCTGAACTTTGGGTAAAATGTCTCAGAGCTTTTCTCTCAATATATAAAGAGTTAGAAGTCCCCCGAAATACCAAATCGAAGGTCTACGAGTCTAGTTTCCAATGCACAAAACCTTACGTCCAACTAATCTTGGAGTAAAACGTTATGACTGTTTTACCACGGACTATTTGGCAGAAATCGGGTTACGAACCGGGTCGGGTCAAAATCGATTTTAAGCCTCAACTTCACGTTTTAAAATACAATTTCAGTTCTGAAACAGTGAGAGAACATAAGGGAGGGTTCCAAGAAAGTTCTTGAGTATCGAAATCGTGCGTACTTGAAAATATTTAATTTAAAAGTTGAATGTGGTAGAAAATTATATTATTATTACCTTTTCAAAATATTTTAAAGGTTAATGGAAAATATTTTTGTTACGATATAATTGTATATGTATTTATTTTATAAGGTTGTTGTCAGGACTCGATTTCTCGGTCATGATGGCACCTACAACCCTCGGTAGGTGAACCAATCCCCGTAGCCCAGAACAGTTAGTAATGGGCTACTATCTAATAATTAAGGGAACAAGACAAAGAAAATAGATAACAGGGATATAAATATATACATGTGCGGACTAAACCAAACCCCAAGACCTGGTATCATAGTATAGAGCCTAAACTACATACATGGAGTGCAAATAATCCAAAACAATATATACAGATGTCTCTGAATGGTAATAGAGTACAAGAAGCAAAAGATAAACTAAAGCTAAGCTCCGATCGCCAAGAGCTCACCCTCAGTCTGAAGTAGTCCCCAAAAGATCTCCAAGCACGAGTCACAGCGATCTAACGGTGATGGCCCACGCTAGGATCTGCACCCAAAGATGCAGGGGGGTAGGGGTGAGCACCAAATGCGAAGCATAAGGTACCCAGTAGGTATCATAGGCCGACTGGGCACATATAAGATAAAAGTGCAGTAATAGACATAATAGAAGCAAGCAGTCACAGAAATCAACGAAAGGTACACAGGAACTACCCCAGAGGGAAATCAACAGAACCACATGTGAGGCTAGTAAGCAGAATATACACACCATAGGCACAGGTGAAAGTAAGAAACAACGCACGTGGGGTCCTTACAACAACGGTGTATACAGAATAAGTTTACAAAATGGACGGTATACCGGTAACCTCAGGTGTAAGAAGAAGAGAGAAAGAGTAATGATAGGCATGCTCAGAGACATGAATCTCACTCAACTAATCATATCAATCTCAAACCCAGAAACTAACAGTCTAGCAGTAACCAACCTCATACTTATCCATAATGGAGAACAATTCTGTAAGTAAATAGCAAAAGTCTACCTACAGTCCCCCGGCCGCCCATACAACCGAGGAACACAAACAAGTGAAAACAAACAAGGGTGGAGCCTCAAACAATGAATGATATGATGTATGAAGATCTCAAGTGAAATGGTATCTCTGTATGTACCTCCTCCGGCGCCGATCCGGCCCAGCAGGTAGGTTCCATGGAAGGACACTGCCCGTATACCTCTACTCCACCGTATACCTCTCCTCTGGCACACGCAGCCCGTAGCCCCTGGCCCGGATGGCAAGGTCCATGGAGGTCCCAGACCCCATACTAAAACTCAGTATCAGAACATGTCGTCCGGAAGCAAGTCCGGTATCAGGATAGAGACCCAGTCTCGAATATGCAATGCCCAGACCCTGTCTAGGACTAAAGTAGTAGGAAAATGTCTCAAAAACCCCTCCAAGGGTGCCCGGGCGTAACCGGGTCTAAACAGTAAAAAGTCATCTCAGGTGCTCGGTCCGACCGAGTCTAAAAATCATCTCAAGTAACAAGAAAACTCAACTAGCACCCCGGCCCTGCCGAGTCTAGCGATAATCGTAAAACTGATGATTTTAAACATAATTTTACTTTCTTGCCCAAAAATATTCACAAGTTAAATCAAACCATTTCAAAATTATTTCCATAAAAAACGGGCCCCCCGAGCCATGCAAGGTTTAGAAAATGGTGCCAGTAGGCTCGAAGCCCAAACCGTAGTAAAACATGTATAAACCTCTTTATATGCATGAAAATGGTATGATCAAACACAATAGCTGCCCAGCAGCTCACAATTAACCTATCGACCCTGCACAGGCCC